>JANZLQ010000027.1:24300013-24344612 GCA_026212715.1 Elanus axillaris | reverse complement strand
CTGCCGGGGGGTCTCACCCGAGCGGAGCAGAGGGGCAGAATCCCCTCCCTCCACCTGCTGCCCACGCTGCTGGGGATACAGCTCAGGACACGGTTGGCTTTCTGGGCTGCAAGCGCACGTTGATGGGTCATGTCCAGCTTTTCATCCACCGGTACCCCCAAGTCCTCCTCCGCAGGGCTGCTCTCCAACCCTTCATCCCCCAGCCTGTATGGATACTGGGGGTTGCCCCGACCCAGACGCAGGACCTTGCACTTGGCCTTGTTGAACTTCATGAGGTTCACATGGGCCCACTTCTGAAGCTTGTCCAGGTCCCTCTGGATGGCATCTCGTCCATCAGCCGTGTGAACTGTACCACTCGGTGTTGTCTGCAAAATTGCTGGAGCGTGCACTTAATCCCACTGTCTGTGTCATTGATGAAGATTTTAAACAGTACTGGTCCCAGTATGGACCCCTGAGGGACACCGCTCATCTCTGATCTCCAGCTGGACATTGAGCCATTGACCAGTGTTCAACTGGATTACAAGAAATTTAAAACTTGGTGTTACAAGAGCCTTACTTCAATTTGCCTAATGTCTAAGGAGGCCTCTTCCAAATATCTCTGTTATTTATTGGGTGAGCTCTTTCCCAAGAAGGGGTCTAGAACTTTCCTGCTTTGCCTTCGTGCCAAAGGCAATGTTAGGGTTTGGAAGAAGAGATGGCCAAAACAGATGCAGGAGCCTGATTTAGGAATGATGTGAAATCCGACTGGAAACATGAGTGGTCTGATGCACTATGCACCCTGAAAGGTCAATGAATTTGCAAAGTGCTGGGGTGTTTGTCATCGTTTTTCCTCTCCTGTTCCTCTGTCCTGCAGGCCACAGCCCCTTTCTTGCACATAGGAGCACTTGCGGCGGTCACGGCCCTGTCGTGGTTGATAGCGGGGCAGTTTGCACGAACGGAGAAAGCCAGTGAGTATCACTTGTGTCCTCGCGTGGTGGTTGGGGCTGGTGGGTGGTGGTTGGGGCGTTGGGTGCTCCCATTGGGAACCACCTGGCAGGTGGTAGTTCCTTCCTGGGCTTAGTAGCCTCCAGCTTAGCCACGTTGGGGAGGTTGGATGCTCTCCTAGAGGAACCTGGCTGAAACTGGAGTAGGTGAATCTGGTCTGGGGATGCATTCAGGCCCCATGACTGCCGCTTTGTGGTCAAAAGCGCACCAGAGTTGGAGGTGAAAGGGCTCTTTTCAATGATGCAATGAACAAAAGCAGCCAGATTTCCATTAATCGGCTTTTGAAAGCCTTCGTGGACTTGCTGCTTGTGATGCAGTAGAACCTCTCAAGGGCTCAGTAGAGATCTGCTCCGCAGAAGGTTAGGTGCTTCCTTAAATGCCTGTTGAGACACGGTCAAGGGTCTAAAGAAGCAGAGTTGTGAAGGACACGCTGAACCCAACTGCTGTTGTTGATGGTCCTGTCCACTGAACCAAGTTCATTCTTCTGCGCATCTCCCCTGTCCCACTGTGTCACCAGGGGTTCTCCCAAGCCTGAGCTGTTCCTCTAGGTTTTCTTGTGAAATAATTTCATCCTTCTGTGCCCTCAGAAGCGTTTTTCTTCTGGGCATCCATGGATGTTCTCAGACATTTGTGCCGGTTCCAGAAAAATTATTTTAATTGGTATTTAACCTGCAGCAAAATACAAGGCCTGGAAGGATTTGGCAGCGCTTGCAAAAGACTTCCAAGAAGTGGGAGTTAAGAACAAGGAAACGGTGTCTGAGGATGGAAAGATTTTGATATCCAGAGAGATTTGTCTAAGAAAGAATTGCTCTGCCTTAATTTATAAATATGCCAATAAAGCTGTACCTGATTCTTCTTAAATATGTCTTAGCATGTAATTAGGCTGCCAGTTGAGGGAGGATTTATGGTTACGCCTAGAGCAGAGACTACATGTGCTCCTTGTGAATTCCTCATGATTTTTCTCTTGCAGCTGAGTGCCCTGAAAATGGATTTTTTGTTTGTTTGCTTTTAATAAGCCAGGAAGCTGTTTTCCTCCTCTTTTTCTGCTCCTGGGTTGTTTTTTTTTGTTTGTTTGTTTGTTTTTAAGGAAAAATATGAATCTCTTCTGTACCATTGGATCTTAAAGTTATTTCAGGGTCATTTGTGATATGAAAGGTATCATACCTGGAGGAGTTTTTGGTACAGATATGTTTGACATGGTGGTGTTAAAAATGGAAGAGAAGATCTAAAATCTCCGTGAGAACTGACAGTTGCTTGTAATGGGAAAATAAGAAATTAGATTGCACTCGCTAATAATAACCTTTTGGAAATAACTGGTGCAGCTGCAGTCATTGGTGCAACAATCTGTTCTTGTCATTTTTGAGGCATGTGACAATCTTCAGCAACTGGCTTTTTTACTGAGCAAATTTACACTTTTTTGTTTGTTTGTTTTGTTGTTGGTCCCCTGTGCTACTTTTTCCAAACCTGGAGAACCGAAGTTTCTGGAAAAGCTACAGTGTTTTAAAAGGTAGTAGCTTGTTTTCAAAGGTTGCTTCTCAGGTCAGGTAGAACACATTGGACTCAAAGCAGGCCTGGAAGCCTTGAGTAGCAAACAGCAGGGTGAGAAACCTGCTCTTCTGGGAGCCCAAACTAGGCTGGGGTGGTCACTAAGAGCAGGAGGAACGGAGAAGGAAGGATTGCGTCTCGATGTTGTCATTGGTGGTGTCGTGTTGTAGAAAGTGGGAGATTTATCTGTCCTTGCTTAGCTTGGGTGGTCACCAGGAGAGCTGCTTCTATACCGACCATCCAACCTCAAATTGAACAGTATGTACTTTGCTTGTATTTCATTCATACGTTTCATTTCAGGTTTTTTGTGTGGTCTCAGTTCCCACATACGCTTGGCTGGGTGAGGTTTTCAGCTCCCTTTTAACATGGTCTGTGACCTGTGATGGGGCATCCTTTCCTTGTGGGTGCGGTCCAATAATAAAAATATTTGGAAGCCCCTGCCTTTCGCATGATGCTTGCCTTTAGCCCGAATCTGAGCTGTTTAATCCCTAAACTGCAGCACCAGGAAGGAAGGGACCAGATTCTCTGCGCAGCCTGAGACTTTGCTGACAATTAGGCTGATTTTCAAAGCCTGGTTGGCGTGCGGTGTTCCTGGGGTGATCAAGAATTGGGTCCGGATCACGTCTTGGGTCCGTCTGGAGGTTTTGACGCTGGTAAGGCACAACTCTGGGACACCATACTTGTATGGTGCAGGACACAGCGTGAGCTCACTTAGCAAGATGCCATTCAGTTCCTTGAGTGCTCTGTGGGTGATTGACATCTCTTCCAGAGAGGAGGAAAAATTAGCTGGCAAAGTTACTAGTGTTACTTGCTGGCTTGTGGGAACATGTTTGAATGAGGCTATTAGGTGCTGGAAGCAAAAAGCAGCTTATTTGTGTGAAACCAGATCGGTTGCGGTCAGGACCGGAGCTGGGTTGTTCTGTCCTTCCCCTAAAAAAGCCTGCCTTCTCCATCTTGTGTCCATTGCAAATATTTGTTTTAAAGGTGTTTTTTAAATTTTTTTTAGGTTCTCCCTTCAGTTTCAAAGCCTTAATGAGTTTGCAAAATAAATAATAATAATAAAATAGAAAATGAAGTCTTTTGCTTTAATATCTGTGGTTTCAAGTGACTCCAAATAGCTCAGGAGTTCAAAGGTGCCTGTTGGTCTTCATAAGGAATACACGTCTGAGGGGTACAAGGGGTGTTTCTGTTGTGCTGTCAGCACC
This sequence comes from Elanus axillaris, assembly GCA_026212715.1. Lineage (NCBI taxonomy): Eukaryota > Metazoa > Chordata > Aves > Accipitriformes > Accipitridae > Elanus > Elanus axillaris. Next base: position 24,340,878 of record JANZLQ010000027.1, on the reverse strand, counting down.
TTCGAAAGATCCCCAGGTACTTTGGACGTTGTGAGAAGTCGCTGGTAGTCGGTGGCAGGCGGCTGAGGCATTATGGGGGGGGCAGGACTGCTCATCTGGCCCCCAGCGCTGCAGCCAGCACCCTCTTTGCTGCATTTGTCAGTCCTGTAATAAATATTGCTGCTTGAAGAGACGCCAGGGAGTGCAGCACCATCTCGACCCGAGGATTTATTTAAACATGTCCAATTTAAGCAGTAAAACGTTGCAAATTAGCTCAGTTCTGGCTGGTAGAAATCCTAATGCAGAAGCAGTTGAAGTGGGGTTACCCTGGCTGAAATGGGTGGTGTTGGTGAACCACCAATTTAACCCAAGTGATATTAAATGCACCGATGTGGTGCTGTGACTTATTTGTAGATATGTGTAACTGGTGATCTCTTTCTGCTGTCAGGCAGGGCAAAATTTGGCGTTGGCTGCCCCCAAAGGGCTGGAAAGCAGCAGTGTTTTGGGCTACGTTGGTGGGACTTTAAGCAATTCTCTTAACTTTTCGTTTCCCCAGTACAAAATGAAGTGAAAACCTCCCTCAGGACTTGATTAGCTCAGGGATTATTTAAATAGAATATGTTTTTCCCTAAATACAGAGCTCTACTGTTGTACTAGGGACAATGGCTGTAAACTGCTCTCTCCTCTGGAGGAAGACGAAGGTGTCTTGACTTCGCTGCCGTGGGGTGAGGAGGTCAGGACCAACATTTTCACCAGCTCTTTCTCTCTCTTTCCATCTCAGCTTCTCAGATGCTGATGTTCACTGCATACCTTGCAGTCGTAGTTGCACTTTACCTCGTCCCCCTTACCATCTCGTCCCCTTGCATAATGGAGAAGAAGGCTCTGGGACCAAAGCCAGCCATTATAGGTCATCGTGGAGCACCAATGGTGAGTAGTCTCACATCATTAGTACTGTGTTGTCTGACTTTTCTGCCTGGGAAAAGGATGGTACTGGATCTCATGGTCTCCAGGCTGCTCTCCAGAGAATACATAAGGCAAATGTAGCTTTGAGGCACTCCTCCTGGCTAGAATTACCATAGTCATAAATCCATCCATGAACCCGGAGTTGAGTCACGCCCCAGATGTTCTAGATACCTTGCAAACAAAAGGGCAATCCTTGCCTTGCTCAGGGGGGTTTCTGCCATTGCATTTTTCTGGCTGTTGGTTCTGCTGGGTTTTGCTCTCCAGGCTTGGCCCTTGTGCTGCAGCAGAAGTAGTTTGTGATATTTTTTGGATTTTTTTTTTTAGAGCTTGAGGCTCGGTCTTCGTGCCCTGGCTGGTTAAACTCAGCTCACAGGGAGATGCCTTGAGTATGTGGTAATCTGGAAAAACAAACAAACAAGCTATGCTGACCCTACACAATGCCACAGTACTCTTGCATTGCAGATCATTGTGAGACTGGGTGAGGTGATGAAACATTTCTGTCACCTGCCTTTGGGTAGATCTTGAAATCATAATCATATAGTCCTTTCTTCTCCAAGGTTTCTGGGCATGTCCAGGCTAAAGATGGAGTATGTTGGCTTGGATAACGCTGTCCTGTGGTGTTTGGACATACTGGCCGGCATCGGTAGTTTGGGTGCTTCTGTATGTAGGTCTGTTGCGCAGTTGTACCTCCATCCCTCTCTGGTGGTTGATTGACTTCAGACAAGATAGCCTACTGCAGTGTAGGCACTGGCCTTGTGAATGGGGTTTTTTTGTTTGTTTGTTTTATTATTAAAGGCATGCAACTAACTTTTTTGCTAACATTCAAAGCAGAAAAATACATTTGTATAGGCTGTCAGAACCTATTTGGTAGGCTGGAGCATGCTTGAGCTCCTCTCAAGTCCAAGAGTGTGCTCTAGGGGAGTTTGCTGGGTGAGATAAACACCTGTCATGACACAGAAGTATTTTTTAGTTCTCTTTATTTTTAATTTTTATTTTAATTTTTAATTTTATTTTTATTTTTCTTTCTTTAAGCAATATCTTAAAATGCCAGCTTAATTTGTGTCCCTCTTTTAACTATATTGCCTCTGTGGGTGGTGGAATGAAGTTCTGGGCACGATGCTTTTCCCTGTCCTACTGAGTTTGTACCAACCATGAAGGCCAGAAGAAGCCAAGTGAGAACCTGTGCTCTGCATGCTTTCTGCATGGCAGGAATTCACAAAACGTGTTAAGAAATTTTCTTCCTGTGGGGTTTCCAGGCCTCATAGCCACCTAAAGAAACTAAACAGCAGACAAATCCCTTCTATCTTTCAGATAGTTTACGTAAACCTTATCTGGGGCAAGACTCCCAGCAGAGACGTGGCCCTTTGCTTTGCTTCATGGTCTTCCTTGGAGCCAGCAAACATTCTTTGCGGTATGGAATAAACCTATCCGAGAAGATGCTGCTTGCATGTTAGGGTGCAGAGGATTGCAAAGGTTGATCAAGAAGTGGAGGATGCTTGGGGCTGTGTGTGGAACTGTGGCCCGGGTGTTGTTCAGCAGGGTGCATCCCTCCACTATTCCCTGATACACAGAGCTGGTTGTCTGTTAGCAGCAGATAATTTGCTCTGAAGCCCACGAGAAGCAAGATCAGAGACTAGCAAGCCTTGTTCTGACCTCCAAGCAATAGTCTGCTCGTCCCACGATGAGTTGGCAGTAGGTTTATCCAACTGCTTTGTTTGCCTTTGCTGTGTGTGTAGCGAGTGTCCTCCGACCGTGCCCTTGAATGGCAAAGCAGAGATGGGGTAAGAAAGATGAGGACTAGAGAGAGGTGATCAAAACTCCCTTCTGTACTTCCATCTATGCCCAGCTTTTCACTGCATCAAATGTCACCTTGAGGTTGAAGAACTTACGGTGCAAGTCTTCAGGTTGTACTAAGTCATATCTGCTTGGAAAACGAATGATTTTAAAGCCTTGCCAGAAGGTGTTTCTGCTTATGGGGTCTTGTTTCACAGGGCTGCTTGCTATGCTTTTTCTGTTGAGCCCAACTGTATGTAGATTTACTTTGGAGAAATGGCCAAGTGGAGCTGGGGAGGAGGAAATAGCCCAGAGAAGAGTCTGGAGACGAAGCTGTAGGACACAGACGTCCTCCCTTGGGCAATGTCAAGATCAAAAGTCTGCAGAGCCTGGGAGTTTGGGACCCGAGGTGAAACTAGATCTAGTGGGACTGGGGATGATAAAAAGTGATGCAATATTTGCCTTCAAATCTCCTGAAGCAAGACAAATGTGATTTGCTGTGCAGACAAACATGCTCCCTGATGGAGCCTGATAGCTGGTTGCTTCGTCCATCTGGCAGGACTGAGTCTGTAATGTTGTATTTGCTGGTCCAACGCTCTTATACTACTAGAAAGACGCAAATACAAGTGAGTGCTCTTCTGACAGAAGCCAGCAAGAAGTGCTGGAAATGCTTCTTGTCCTGACAGAAAGGATTTGTTGGGGATGTGGCATAGGGTATGTGGGGCCAAAAGCAGTGAAATGGAGAGTTTCCCAGGAAAGCTGTGGATGTGTGCGCTTCCTGAGGGATACAGTACGGAGGGATCCAGCAGCCTGCTCCTCAAGGATCTTCCTTTGCTCTCCAGAGCCTGCTTTCCTCTGTGCATGCACGCACCCTGTCTCTCTTCTCATGTCCCTTTATGATTTTTAAGAGCAGCATTCACAGTGTCTGCGTGAGTGCGACTCAACTGCTGTCCTTGTTCTGTGGAGGAAAAAAGTGAGGAACAGAGGCCATATGGCTCATATAATTTGTCTTGAAACACTGAAGGAGGGGAGAAAGTCCTTGCATTTTAAGTAGCAAGAGAAAATCAGAAACCACCCTGGCATCTGCACCTAGATGAAGCGTGGCTTTTTGCAGTACAGGAGAGCTACTGGTTCCACACTGGCTGACGCTTTGTCCGTAGCGGTAGTGCTCCTCCAAGAAAATATCCCTTTGGTATCATCCTGTTCCCCTCCAAGCTTTAACTCACTGCTAGAAAATCTCTTTGGCATGACTCCTTCTACCTTCCCTTGCCTAAATGTCATCCAGTCATGCCCGCTTTTTGCTATGTTAAATGTCCATTCCCATCAGGGTGCTATCTGAAAACGCTTTCTCTTAGCAGGTGTTTAGTTAATCAATCAGTTTCTTTTCAAAGGCTTTTTTGAAATGAATTATTCAGCCTCCAGATCTGTTTCTATCCTTCTGGATTCCCATCAGGAGAGCGTCAGGGTTGTGGCAGCAATATGCTGGGAATTGAGGGCTCCGGTCCTCACTTGATGTCTGTTGGTTTGAAAGGGTCTTGTTCTGATGGGCACAGGAATGGTCTGACGCCCCAAAACGTGAGATGGGGTTCTCTGTAAATTTTGCACATTAACATGTTAAACTTTTCAGGTGGTTTTATGAGCAGGTGTCTGTTGTCTTTGGTCTTCCACCTTTTTTATTATTCTTACAGAAATCTAGTTGCATTTTGTCTTCAGTGGCAACAAACTTGACTGTCTTCTCCCTGTGATGGTAAACATGCCACTTATGCTGAGGATAAGCCAAAACAAGGGTAGAAGGTAAAATCTGGGACCAAACCTGAGATGGAAATGAGGAACTTCATCCAGTAGGACACCGACTTCTGCTGCCATTTGCACTTTAAAGTCTTCTCCCAAATGTCTTTCCTTGCTTGGTGCTTCAGGTTGAAGCAGATTGTCTTTGCTTTTTGGAATCTGAAGAAGATGCTGTCCATAATGTTGCATCCTACCTGCTTTTAGGTTGTTAGTCCTAAATGTACATTTCGTATAAAAATATTTAGGCTTATCAAGATGATCTTTGATGTCAAATTTTAGGTAAATCACCCAAAGGATTAATAATAGCAAGGACTTATCTGAGCAAGAGCTCTACCTGTCTCCTTGGAAACCTTCCTGAAGCCTGGAAACTCACCTCCCGTTACTGGGACCAAAAAGGTACTGGTTGGTCTAAAAGCAATCAGGCTAAACCCGTGGAAACCATCCAAGCGTGTCAGAGGCAAGAACAGCTCTTGATTTCAGAGCTGGAGGCTACAAATAGCATTGAAATAAATGCTTTTGGCAAACCACCCATACAGCTGGGGTTTGGCATGTCTTAACAGCGTTGAGAGGCTGTGCTGAAACAGCTGTCGGGGTGCCGCGAAGCACGCGGCGTTCATGCCATCGAGCTCCTTCCTGCGTGGCAGACGATGTCCGTCTCCTTGCTGAGAACAGGCACGGTGCCGGGAGGAGCAATTTTTTGGCCGTGTTGACTCATTGGCTTTGCACAAGTCCGGAGTGGAAAAGTACCCGTTGCTGGGACAAAGTACCTTGGTGGGCAGCCAACATTTAATTGCGCTTAGGGTTTGCCTGTTGGATTATTGCATGGGAATGTTTTGCCTCGACAGGGAGTGTGTCACGCTGTTCCCGAGAAAATTCCAGCAAATATGGCTTTGCACACGTGCAGTTTGGGTTTGGGGTTTTTTTGACACCTGAAGGTGAAGCCTCCAGTATGTGTTGGCGTTCTCACAGAGATGCTGTTTTGTTGGCTTGTGGTGCCAACTATCGATAGAAGCAGTAACGAAGCCCTCTGGGTGGGATTGTGTCTTATCGGAGAGCTTTCAGCTAATGAAGAAGAACTGGTGATTTCTTTTTATTGTTTTGGGGGTGTTGAGGGCCTTCACATCATCTTGGGTACCAAGCAAAACTTTGCCACTACCTATTTGGGATGGCTTTGTTTTTTAAGGGCTCTGAAGTGCTTTGGTTGGTACTGCTTGTGCTGCTGAAATCAAGAAGCATTTGGCTTGCTGTACATCGTATGCACTCCCACCTATTAAAAATATGACTAGTTAATCTGTCTGCTGGTCCGATCGATAGTAACAATCTATCACAATTAGCATCTTCTGACAGACCTGGTGAAAGGCTTGTGTTCACTGAAATAAATCTCTGTAAGTTTAGGTAGTCTTTCATTAAATCAAGTTTCAGCTTTTGTGTGTGCGGTACAGCAATAATGAGGTATCATCTCCCTGTATCTAGTTATTAAATTTCTAATGGCTCTTTCCTTATGAGTTTATCCTGTCCAAGGCAATCCTTTATTTTTTTTCTCGTTTTATGCTTTTTCCCTTCCTTTCCACCTAGTTGGGCTGTTACCAGAAGTGCTGGATACAGATGCTCTCTGAAATACCTAGAATTCCTAGGGATTAAAGATACATTTAACTTTATTTTTAAAACAGTATTGTTATTGCATCATAGTGACCTGACATGATGGGACGCTAATGCTGAAATCAGCATCCTGGCAGAGCCCACACTAAGTCCCACGCAGGAAACTTCCAAAGGGCATCTTTTTTACAGGAAGGAAAATACCATTCTTCAGGTATCACCCTAATCACGCTTTGAGTTTTTAGTCTAATTATTGGCTCACAAGGAGACTGCTACTGGAAAGGAGAGAGAAGAGAGGGAAAATTAAAAAAAAATAAGTTAAAATGATGCCTATGTTTCCAAAAGGATGAGAAAATATCCTTAAAGCTTCTCGATGAAGCGAAGATCAAATCCTTTACTGCAGCTCAGCACACAGTGCCAGAGGTGTGCAGTGGCTGCGGTTACACTTCGGAGCAAACTTACTTCTGTGCAAGCTTCTTCATTAGCCCCCCCGCCATACAAATGATGCAGTGATTTTTATTTTTTGTAAGGCCTGGCAAAGTGACTAATTAGAGGGAAAATACAGCGTAGTGATGTCCAACTGCAGCAAGTCTACGCTGCTCTAACTAGCACGCTTTCATAGTCTTTGGTAAGGAAGATCCCAAGCTCTTGGCTCCAATTGTAAGCATTTGCAATTGATTTCTGAGAAGAATAGTCAAAATGAGTTAATCCATGGGTAGTTTTCTAGAAATTACTTGCTGTGTCTCTGTAGCAGGAAGAAATGGCTAGTAGCCTGATTTTTGCAGGGGATGAGCGTATCAAAGCAAGTGTGAAGGGGAGGAATAGCTTCTAGAAACCCTGCTCTGTGGCTTTCGGTGGATGTTGGCATGGTTTATATAGGACAGAGGGTTTGGAGTGAAATCATTGCTTTGTGCCCCAGGGCTTCCTTCACTTCAGCACTGATTTCTTAAGAAATTGATTGTGTCTACTTGCACTGGATCCCTGCAAACCTGGGTTTGGGTTTTAGACAAAACATGCCTGAATGTATTGTATCAAAGGAACTGGAGGGAGACAAATGTAAGCAGAAAGATTGTGTGTTTACTCAGTTATTGCAGTTTTGCTGTAAAACCTTTTAAAAACAAAATCCGCACTAGTCTCGGCAAGTAACTTCTGTACTGCTTGAATGAATCTCTGGCCTAAACATGCTGACTTTGGGGCTTCAGCTCCCTCTTTCTCGGAGGGAGGTGGAGACAGGCTGGGATGATGGAAATAGCTGTTACTCGCGTTCTCTCATTTCACAAAAAACTGACGTTGTAAGGGATATGAGATCCTGCCTCCAAAGTGGTGCCAGGGGAAGCTCCAGGAATCAGGCACCATCTGGTTTTAGGGGACAGGGTTAAATATACTTTCCTGGTTTTCTGGTTGACCTTTACCGGGTTATGTCATCGGTATGAGTGGCTTGTTCAGTCCCCTCAAGGCTAGGATCAACCCAGAGGTTTAGAAACTGGGGAGGACAGCTTTCTGCATTGATGATGGACTCATTTGGAGATGCAGCGATTCATATCAGCGTGACTGGCTCTGGCCAGGATAGGAGTTCACCCACCACAAGCTCACAAGAAGATGACATCTTTGTCTGGAAGGCTTATAATCTACTTTTCAAAAGCTTCTGACATACAGGGAATAGGTCTGCCAAGTAACAGCGTTGTGGAGTTATGGAGACTACCCAGCACGTGCCGTCGTGGGGCACGGCGTTACCGAGAGCACTTCTGCTGGCGTCCGTGCTGTTTGCTGATTCAGAGCAGCCGGAGATGTTCATCCACCTGTGATGCTCTTCAAGAGGATCCTCTTCACTTCTGGTGGTGTTGTGATGAAGATGATGTTACAGCTCGTAAGTGTGTGTTTGGATGGTTGGACCTTAAGTGACAGTCTGTTCTTAGAACAGTTTTAAAATGCCGTTTCCTCCGCACAGCTGCAAAGCAGCATTTTCAACACAGATCTGGCCCGAGTTTTGTAAGTTTATTTAATTTGCATTTGGGGTCAAGTTCCTGGGAAAGGAGTGGTTGTGCCTCATATCTGAGCAGCTGCGCGTAGCCCTGGTGGGGTCCAGTTGAGTTCTGCCATTCTTGAGGAGTGAAGCTTGGTCTGCAAACTCTGTAGGGGCTGGAGATGAGGCAGGAGTGGGATATTCCACTCCTGGGGCTGGGATCATCTCTCCACGGGGTTAAGCTCAGTGGCAACCATCTGAGTGCTGGGGGTGGGACAGTCATAGCGCACTGAGGATTAAAACTCAATGAAAATCTCAGATTTTAGCTGACCGCAACCTGTATTACAGCACTGCCCCTAAGATGCATGCAGCGCAGTCTCAGCTCTGTCTAAATTTATTTTTCCCCAGTCCAGCTGATGGAAGCTCTTGCGTCTTGACTTGCCACCTCGGATCTGTTTGGCTCTGTCTTTCCTGGGGCTCCCCAGCATTGAGGTTAAAGCTTCCCCGGCATCTCAAACCAGCTGCATCTCAGGAGGGCTGGGCTCCAACCAAAGCTTGACCCTGGCCCTGCAGAAACTGAAATGCACTGAAAAGAGGCGAGAAGTGGTTTGTAATCCTGTTAGCAAAGAGCAAAGCCTGTGCTCTCTGGGTTAGGATTCTGCTGTGCCAGACTTTGGTGTACGGGGTAGGACATGAGAAACCTTGGTCGTGCTGGTCCACCTCTACAGAGGTGAAATACTGTTGTAGCCGTTCTTGTTTGCCTTCGTTAGCCCTGATTCATGTAATGTGAACTCTTTATTGCGTAGGTGGGTAACAGCAGTGTCGTCCTACCCTTGTCGAAGGGGTTTACGTTGATTGCTTAGTGGAGGGAGTCCAACCTGCCCTTTCCAGTCGCCCTTAGCCTGAGAGATGACTTACAACTCGGTACGCTTTGCTTTTCTATTCCTTGTATGTCCGCGTCCCTGGCAAGACTGCTTTATAGGGCTGTGGGTTCAGTGGCTGCTTGATGTGATGCCGCATCTTGAGCTGGGATTTCTGTTGCATCTACCCAGCAAACCAGACAGGCCGATGGTCTTGCGTTGCCCTTCGGTTTCTCTAGATCGGCTGTCTCTCGTTTGACGACTACTCACTTTGTTTCCTTGTGATTGCTGCAGTCTCTAAAAGCAAATATTGAGCATTACCCTGTAGAGAGAGGATCACCTTGCAGGGTTACCCTGAGGAAACCGGAGCTACTTGGGAGGGAAAAACCGAGATGCTGAAAGCAACCCAAGGAGAACAGAGCGAGTCTGGGTGGGATCTTCTGGTCTTTGTGGCTGCTGCTCCCTGCTGACAGCTCTGGGCATGGTGCACCTATTGCAAAAACCTCTTTCAGCCCGACCTTGGGTGACCCAGGGCTGGGCTGTGCAGAGGGTGTGATGTGCTGGGGTGTTGCCTCTGTCTTTGCCCAGACAAGCCAGGCTTTGATTGGGAGCTTTTTTTAGGAAGATAACGTGACTCTGTGTTGCCTTGGTTAAGCAAACGGAAAAATGAACTAGTATTGATGCGTGGCTTGAGCCAGAGGAATTCAGTAGAGAGATATTGGAGCGATGTGAAGGTTGTTGGTGACATTTGGTCTGATTGTTTTACCCCAAAGCCTTGCTGATCTGAGCGTGTAAGGTGATCAGCGTATAAGGAAAGAAATCACTCTTAGAGACGCCTTCAACTCTCGAGCAGGTTTTTATATTTATTGCGTATCTTGCTTGCATGGTACATGTAGGCCTTTGTTCTTAATTTTTCCCTCTTTCCAACCCTTGAGTAATTCTTGCAAATCATGTGTTGGGAATGCTCATTGTGTCTTGGTGGAAACTTCCTGACCCTGGTGGCAGCAGAGATAAGTGGAAAACCAGTATGTTACACGTGCTCTAAACCTGAAAGCAAAATTGGAAAAAAGAAAATGATTTTTTTAAAATAGCTTTATTTTCACATGCTCATGTTTCAGTGCAGAAAACCTGCCAGGTTTTCTCTCCACAGCTGTCTCTATTTTTTTCTACTACTTTTTTTTTTTTCTTGTCTGCCAGTTGTTGGTTTATGGACATTTTGGGACTAGCTATACTGTAGTAGTTTTGTAGAAAACAAAGTATTTGTCTTCACACTATATTGTTTAAAAACAACCCTGAATTCTGTTACCATCTGCTTCATTCAACAGGAAGGAATTCAAAATAAAATTGGAGTCTTCATCTGTCATGGCCATTGGGATAAATTTTCTAGGCTTAAGGCTATTTTTTATTTTTTTTTTGCGTTGTTAAAACTAACTAGAACATTTGTTATTAGAGAAATCGACTGAGTAATGGATGACTATTGAATGAGTAGATGTGGAAATAAAATGCGTGCTGCAGAACCTGTGGTCACGTTGTTCTCCATGGTATGGATAATACCCTGGTTTATGGACTTTCTTCTTTCTATAATGGCATCATAATTGCTATTTGCACAGAAAAGTAGGAGAACGAAGAACCATTAAGGTGGTTTAGGTAGCTCTAGATATAACCTGTGAATAGGGAATTGCTGTCACATTAACACTCACTTGCTGGGGTGTCTTGAGCAAGCCACACCGTTTGGGGAACCTCACCGGTGAGCAAATCCTCACTAATTTTGTGCCAGATCTCCAGCTCGCTGGGTTTCCAGCATTGTAGGCCACAATAACTCTGCATTGAACTCTGTCCTGTGTGTGAAAGACCATCGGTGGAGGCAAACGCGTTGGTCGTCTTCGGACTTCAGCGAGATGCAATTCTGGCTGGAGAACGCTGTTACACCAGCGTAACTGGCTGGTGTGTTATCAGCAAAACAAGATTGTTTTGGCTCCCGAATACCTCTAAACCTTGCTGACACCGTTTTGTAAACATTTCCACTTACTACTTACTAATCTCTCATTGCTCTTTTTTCCTCCATAGCTGGCACCAGAAAACACTCTGATGTCCTTCCAGAAGGCAGTGGAGCAGAAGATGTATGGAGTCCAAGCTGATGTGGTGCTGAGGTGAGCCGGTGTGCTGGTTGGTCTGAAACTTTCTCTGTGGATGGCCCAAACCACGCTGGTGTTTTTTTTTTTTCTATCTGATGTGTGTCTGGTGGTTACTGTTCTTTCCTACTGAAAAGGGCTCTTGTGGGGAACGTGTCTGAAAAGTCCTAGCTGTCTCCGTTTGTAATGCAGATGCTGCTAATTGTTTTACTGAGATGATGATTAAAGGTGAAATGTCCAGGTGGGGGAGCCTGAATACCTTTATGGTGAAACTAATCTTCATTTACAGGAAGAATGTAGTTCATCCTAGAGCTTGATTTGGTGCGGTGAAACACAGCACCTGGTTTCTCGCCTGGCTTGAGGTCGGCCGGCCTTGGGAAGAGATGGAACTGCTTAAATGTGACTTTTGCTGGGATGCTCCAGGTGCAGAGAGAGCGGAGATCCCAAACTGACGGCATCGTGCTGCAAGTCTTCAGGAGAGCTTTTTAGCAGCCGTGCGAAACTGCCAGAAGAATTTAGCAGCCGATGAATAAGCCCTTTCTCCCTCTCCCCATCCTTGCGTGTCACTAGTGCTGGGGGAAGGAGGAACCCGGAGATTCTGCTGGCTGTCGAAAAGTCATTCCTTGCAGGCAAATGTTGAGCTGAATTGACAAGGCTGATTTAGAGAGGGTAATGTCAAGAACTGTGCTTTGTTCCAGGAATGTGATCATTCTTTAATATTATTGTTCCTTTTCTGAACCATGTTTTTTGCATGAGTTACATCGATGTGCAAGAGGGCAGAAGTGGCACAAAGGGAACAGTAATGCCTTACCTTGGCAATCCCTCGGTTTGTCTCAGTTCCAGTTATAAGAAAGACTCAAAACTGATACTTTCTTTTTCCCTGACCACATTGGAGGTCATTGCTGTAGGAAAGATATTTTTGCCTGGTGGAAGATGGGCTTCCGAAGTTTAATTGTTGGGGTGCTTTTTTCTTTGTATAATTGTTTGAGAACAAATGATATAAAACCCAAAGGAATTCCTTCCCAATGGTGAGTGGAAAGTCATTGCGGAAGGATGGAGTATGATTGGCATGTATGTGATACAATTCTTGTTCTTTCCAAAATTAGTTCATTAACTCTTGTGAAGGGACAACTACTTGACTGTCCAGACTCGCAGACGAGCTCGCAGCTCCTGTGGCTGAATCAGTTACCTCCGTTAGCACTGGCCGAGGAGTAAGGTGGACTTTTGGGAGGAGGAGAGCTAGAAAAGCTCCAAGAGCTTTCCCTGTTGCCACCCATCAGCCATCCCAGAGGAGCACTCTAAGCATCCATAGCTTAAACAATGCCCTTGATGGCCCAGTTATGAGGCCCTCTCTAGGAGACCCAAGTGTCTTTATAAAAAGAGGACTCCAGTCACCTTCAGACCAAAAAGTGAGCTTTCAATACAGCTGGCAGCAACTTTGGGGAAGGGTTTGTGGCACAACACCCGTTGCTGTCCTTATCCCTTTGAAAGATGCTATTTGTGCTTGCGGCTGGATGAGTCCACTCCACCTGGGATGTTTCCATGTTCTTCTAGGCACATACCGGCCACGGGTCGGCTGCTTGGCCGTACACTCGGACCCATCACGTCCTGCTCCCTACCCATTACAGACCCCAAGCTGGGTGGCCCTGGTTGTAAAGCCAACTTTGCTTCAAGCAGCAGGAGCGTAGTATCGCTGTGTGTTCTTCTCTCATCTTCTGCCTTCTCCCATATCTCCTAAAGCTCTGATTTCTGTCTCTGAACTACTTTTTTTTTTTTTTTTGGTCCCAAATCTGTGCCTGCTAATACATGGTGGTTAGCCTTGGGTAGAGCTGAGTGACTCTGTAAGGGGAAGGATTAGAAAGGAGGGAGCGAACGTTAAGTGCCCCATAGGATTTCTGCACTGGTGAAGGCTTAGCGGTATCTGATGATGCTCTGCCATGAGATGTTAAGACGTGAGCTCCTATCTCCCTTAAACACTCCGCACTCTCAATTCTGCAGCTGCTTAGCACCTTTTCTTTTCTTTTTATTTTTTTGGAAAAACCCTGTATTTATTAATAACCCTTCTGATTGCAGCAGCACGGTATTGCTGCGTCAGCATGTTGCTTTGGGTTGAGGGGAAAGTAGCTGGCACAGTGCACGCCAGAAATAGCAGAGATGCCAGTGACCTTTGTGATAAGGGACTTCTGCAGGCAATGGTAAAGCTGAGGCAGCATTTGCTCCATCATCTAAAACTGTTTTTTTTGTTTTCCCTCTGGCTCTGGGGATGAGTGCTCTGGGTTGTCTCCTAATTCAAACAGGGTTTGTATTTTAACCCTGTCTCCTTTCCAGACCTTATCCAAGTCTCCTGTTACAAAGATGGGCTCCTTCATTTGGAAAATGTCATTATAATCAGGCTGGCTGGGGGGGACTTATCTTGATTTCTGAGCATGGACTACTGTTCCCCTGCCCTTGATAGAAACCCTCACTGCCCTGTGTGGTGTTACCACTCATCTAGTCACAGAAAATGGGACGGGAAGAAAGTTTAAAGGGCTTTTTAGGTTTCCCAGAACCCTTGTTCTGTAATATGTGTGGCTTAAAGACCACAAGACAGGCATTTGGCTAGTCCGTTTCATCCGAGAGGTGGGTTTTCTTTAAGATGCATGAACTTAACAACTCATGTGAGCATGGCTGTTTCTTGAAACCAATTTGCAATCGGAAAAGGCAATTTCAGAGCAATTTTGGTAGCTTGGAGCCCTTGCATTTTGCTGAAAGCCCATGACCGTTAAGTTCATATAGTCTGAGAGCCTTTGAAAAATCTTACTCATCTGCTATTAACAATTTGAGAATAGGGTTATGTCAGTGTGTGAGTGACTGCAAACACCTAGCAGGTATCCGAGAGACTTTCTCCTCTGGGTACATCTCATTTCAACTTGCCTTGAGGATGCTGGGGATGTGTTAAGCTGGTTGAAATCTTCACAATGCTTTTGATGTGAAGCCGTGAGAGAAGTTGGAGTGGGAAGAGGCATTTCTCTAGTACTGTGTGCGTGGCTGTGCACCTTCAGCTCTAATGGGGCTTCTGACTTTGCAGCTATGATGGAGTGCCATTTCTGATGCATGACAAGACACTCAGGAGAACAACAAATGTGGAGGAATTGTTTCCAGAGCGGGCCTACGAGCACTCCTCCATGTTCAACTGGACTGACCTGGAAAAGCTTAATGCTGGCGAGTGGTTCCTAAAGGTGCGTACAGCCATGGAGAGGATGTCCTGGAGCCACAGCTGTGGGATGAAGGCTCATGCCTAAACCCTCTTGGAGGTGGAGAGGTGTAGATCCATCTCCTCGGTGGAGTGGTCTGAAGTGTGGCTAGACCAAGTGTCCGTGAACCGTATTTAGTTCTGTCCTCTACTAAACTTAGACTTGGTCTAAAAGACTTGTTGTCCTTCTGTGCCTCTTCTACCAGTGCCTGCTTGACACCACAAAGAACTTCAAGACCCCCAGGAGGGGAAATGTGGTTATAAAGAGAACAGAAAAGGCAGCATGTTATATGCTGTTCCTTTTCCTTTAATTTACTTCCAGAGACAATTGTCTTTACAAAGAAAAAGTAAGAAATTCAGCCTTTGAAGTCTTGGGGTGGGGGGAATTGTTGTGGGATGGGCTTGACCCATCTTTCAGTGTGCAGCTAGGTTGCAAGTAGGATTTCTTTTTGCCAAGCTGCTCTCTGGCCAGCAGCCGTAACATTTTTGGAGAGCATTAGCCGTGGTCTGGAAGGAGGACTGCCGCACTTGGGGACACTCATGCAAGCTTGAATGGGACTTGCTGAGGCATTGCTGCAGTGATGCAAGCGCAGGTATCGGTTTCGTATGCCTGCTTGGCTTCCCTGGGTGCTTGCTTGGTGGAAGACTGAAACCATGATAGCTTTGCTGCTATTCTGATTTGAGCTGGTCTGGAGGTGTGATGGCGACGTCTGTGTATTACAGCTGCACAGAAACTTGCTTGGCTTGCAGATGTGGGAGTGGGAGTGGGAATGCAGGGAAAACTGCTGCTTGCCAGATGAGAAGGGCCAAGACAGCATCTGGAAGGCTGCTTTTTGGCATGTAGTTTGAAGCAATCGTTCCTGAATGTTGTCAGGAGCCCATCTCTTCCAACAGCCCGTAGCTCCTCTCTGATCGCTCTTAGTTATATAATAGCTGGCCCTTTTTATTTTTGGATCCTGAAGAATCCTTCGTGATCGTGTAAATATGTGAGAAAGTACATTTTTAGCTTACTACCTTGGAAAACTACATTACTGCCCTATAGCTCTGCTCTTCCTTTGGAAACAGGGTGACATGTCCAGCACACCTTGCTTTCAGTAAGGATTTGTGACCTCCCCTTGGGTAGGGAAACTGAGGCACAGAGAAACACTTCAGCAAGCTGCAAGATGATCATCAGCTGTAGCTGTTGGCGTGCCCCACTGTTGCTCGGGTGGGATAGAAAAGGGTCTTCACCTCTACTGGGGGAGTCTGGACTTTGTGGCAGTAATACTGGGATATGCTTTGCTTTCAGAACGACCCTTTCTGGACGGCTGGGTCTCTCTCAAGGTCTGACTACTTGGAAGCTGCCAACCAGTCGGTCTGCAAGCTGGCAGATATGCTAGAGGTGATCAAAGACAACACATCGCTCATCCTGAACTTCCAGGACCTGCCACCAGCTCATCCCTACTACAGCGCTTACATCAACATCACCCTGGAAACCATCCTGGCATCAGGAATTCGGCAACAGGCTGTGAGTTCTGTGGGGGTGGGGATGTTTCCAAAGTTGCCTTCTTTAGGGGTTCCCCGAATCCTTAAGTATGTCATTTGATCCATTTGTACGCTTGATTTGAAATGCCACTTCGTGCCATGAAATCATGCTAGGGAGGACCTTGCCTCCAGTCTGGTGGAGGCTCAATATCGGCTTGGACTGTACATGTGGTGGTATAGCTAGTAGGTGGAGGAAAGTGATTATTCCCCTTACTCAGCAATCGTGTGTTCGGTGTGAGGCTCACCAGTACAAGACAGATGTTGATGAACTGGGGCAAGTCCTGGAGAGGCTACCAAACTGGTCACGGGGCTGGACATACAAAGAGGGGCTGAGGGAACGGAGCGTCTTCATCTTGGAAAAGAAAAGGCTTTGGAGAGCTGCTATTAGGTCTCCCCAGTACTGGCAAGGAGGTTGTTGAGAAGTCAGACCGAAGCTGTTCACTGAGCTGTGTGTCAGGATGGGAGGCAGTGGTCATAAATTGAAACAGGAGTGGTTCCCGCTGGATAGGAGGAAACTAGTTTCCCTGTGAGGGAAGGCAGGTGTTGAGAGGGGCCCAGAAAGACTGAGGGATCTCCACCCTTGGAGCTTTTCAAGACACGACTAGACAAAGCCCTGAGCAAGCTGGTTTGAAACCAGGGCTGGTGCTGGTTTGCTTTGGAGTAGAGATCTCCCGAGGTCCCTTCCCACCCAGCAATTCGATGAGAGCCTCAGACGTGAGAGAAGAGGCCAGGACCCTGGAGGCTGGTTGCGAGCAGCAGAGGGACCTTCCTCTCCCTCCGACTCCTGAGTTTTCAATAATCCTTCTCCCTGGTGCGAGCAACCGTTTCAGCCTAGAGTCAGGTCCTGCTAGGAGGAGAAACAGATGTCCTGGACCTGAGGGCTATTCAGCAAAAGGAGGTCTATGTACCTGCAGAGATGTCTTCCAGACTTCCATTTCTGCCCCAGAATTGTTCTTGCTGGGTTATGCCAAACATTTTGATTTCCAGCTCTGAGCGGTTGCAATCAGAGTCCCGCCAGCCTTGTGTCCTCTCTGACCATAAGGTATAGATCTTCACCCAGCCCATCAAGAGCTCCCTCAGATGCAATGATCTCTCCTGGAGGGAAAGCACTGTTTCCCATGTGTCAGCAGGGGACTCTGGCTGTCCCTTGGGAAACTTCTCTCCTTGACCTGTTTTGGGAAGGAAATCTGGTTCTTCCATTTGCCCCGTGCTCTCCCTTGAACACGGACTGGTTGAAAATAGAGTGGTGAGGCTGGCGAGTAAATGGACTACATCATTCGCGGCTCAGACATTTTGTCTGTACCAATTAAGTGCATCTGCACGCACAGGCAAGTTCAGTGCTGACTTGTGCAGTGATGAGCCCAGGAGGGAACGGAGCTATTTTCAACTTCCATCTGTCTTTTTAATGACTGACGCTGTCACCCAATTTCCAATTAACTATGTGGCTGCGGTGACAGTGTTATCCACAAGCCTCTGCCAGCTTGGCTAGATCCAAAGGAGGACCGTGCTGTCTTCTCCTTGGATATTGGGATGGAGAGCAGGAGAAAAATAGTTGAAACATAGATGTGTGGTTGTGAAGTGCTATTTCTCACCTAGGTTTTATGGTTTGCTATTGAAAATGCATATGGCTGCATCTGTGCTGCTCTGATGGTTTGGTAGATGAGTGTGACTGACTTATTAAACATGGGTTAAACCAATGCAATGCCCAGTAGTACTGCTGAGATCACCTGGTTGAGCCCAGCATGGCACAAACCATAAAACTGCCCAGCTTGGTTCCTGCATCTGCTTTAGATCTAGCAGCTGAGTATGTTAATGGTAATTAATTTGACTTAGAGAAATCCTTGCTCTGGGTTGGTGTAGAAGTAGCCCTGATAAAAGAGGGTGAATAAAACTAGTCTTGGCCGTGGGATCGTGAGAGGCTTCTCCTGTGCATCCTGTCTGCACTGTCAGTTTTAGCCTCATGTCCTTGAGGTTCTCTCTGTGCCCTGAACTGGGCAGGGAGGACAGGTTTTCAAGGATACACCCCGTCTCTTCTCATGAGCCCTCGGCCTGATCCCTTTGTATCTCAACCCTTTTCCCCTCTAAGATTTTGTGTGTTAGAGTCCTTTGGGCTCGAGGATAATCCTGAGATGCATTTGATTAAAGATGTGGGAGGCTGTAAGTGTCTCTTAGCCAATTTGTATGACAAACGAGGCAGACTCTCATGTGATTTTGCTTCTGGCTTGGTGTAAACTGTCTGTCTGCAAGGCTCATGCTACCACCTTTGTGAACCACCTTTGCCGTAGCCGTCCTCTGTCTCGCTCCCTCCGCAGGTGATGTGGCTGCCGGACACGGAGAGGCAGCTGGTCAGACAGATTGCGCCAGGTTTCCAGCAGACTTCTGGCCTCAAGCTGGACACAGAGCGCATGAGGGAGAAGGGCATTGTGAAGCTCAACCTGCGTTACACCAAGGTCACGAACGAGGATGTCAGGTACAGCCCTCTGTTTGGACGCTGCGTGATAGCCCATGTGCTCCACGGCGGGTGTTCGCAGCTTTGTGCATCCCTGGCCCAGCAGCATCTTTTCTGATCATCCCAGGCTGTCTTATCCGCACAGAGATTTTTTTTTTTCAGATATCTTGAGCTGTGCAAACTTGTCCTTACCTGTCACCCAGAATTCAGGCTGTTCTCAGGCGTGCACAGCTGACTGATAACTCTACATGCTAATTCAGTATGTGATGAACCTTTCTGAAATACTAATATATGCATCGCCTGATTCTTATTACACTGTCAGCTCTGGGAAAAAGTGAAGGCTTTTCACACCGAGTACCTCTAAGTGCTGCTTCACCCTCATTAGCAGGTGCCCTTTGTTTCTGTTTGTCTGCTCCACAGAATTTTGATTAGTCCGAAGTCTGGATAAGCTTTCAGAAATTTCTGTTTGCAGAGAATTCACCCATTTCATCACTGTCCTGTGTCAGCTATTTAGACTGATCAGGTCTCGTCTTTAATGAGATGGGCGTATCACGGGGTTGTCCTCCTTCTGCTTGAGCCTGTATTGGAACCGTGCAGTGTGCTAGCTCCCAGCTTTGCCCCCTTCTCAGAAAGGGTGGATTGTCTCTAGTAGAGCTTTTCTGTTTTATTAGAGTTTAAATTTCTTCCCCAGAGAAAAAAAATTATCTCCAAAGGAGCTGTTTTACTGTATGTTTGGGCTAGGAGCGGGGAAGAGCTAACCCCGCAGCTGTTCGCGAGCGTGGTCCTGTTTAGCATAATCCAGTGGTGTCTTGAGCAATGACAATCCGTCTAGTTGCTCACCCTTAAAGCCAAGTCTGTGCTTTACCTGCAGGATAATTCCTGCCCAGTTTTCCCCCTACCTATTTGCTCTGTCTCATGGAGAAGACCATAGGCCAACTCTCTCATCTACCCCAGCTCATCAGCCCCAATCTCTCATCAATCCCACCTCAGCTGTCTCCAAAATCAGACCTGCCACCTAAGTGTTTCTTGAACTCTGAAGATCTTGTGGTGCCCGGTCAAATTTTGCTGCAGCACGAGCCAGGGCAGGCTCAATGAGCCCTGGTTTAACACAGTTCTCCCAATCCCCCCCCCCAACATCAGCATCGGGCTGTAACATCTCTGCAACCACCTCTGCCCTTGGGAATCTCTTGGCCTTCGGAGCAGCTCGATCATGTTGTGAGCTTTGACATGTCCACATCTTGTGCAGCGGCCTTCCACCTCAAAGCTCTTTGCTGGTATTAAATTGCAAGGATTAATCTCTGTGCTGCCCATGTGAGGGAGATTAGTAATGCTTCTGCTTCACAGATAAGGAAACAGAGCAATTTATGCAAATGGTATGGGTACAGGGAGTGCACTGTTCATGCTTGGTTTCCTGCTGACAGCTCCTGTACCCCAGCTTGCAGTTTTAGCTTCTTGAAAAATGACCTCAGCAGAGTGGAAGCTGTAACTTTCCAACTGTCCCCAAAACAAGGGCATGGAAGTTGTAGGAATTGATGTTGGAAATGTCTGTCAGTTTTTAATTAAGCAAATTGCCTATGAAGTGCTACAGGCATCTGAGCCAGATGTTACTTTTACATCAACACGATGAGGCGGTTGTTACAAAAACATGCCGTGTCCGTCATTCATGAGGAAGCATCTGAGACGGTCTGTGGCCTGGGTCAGCTAGCATCCAAGAGGTGAAGAAAGCTTTCAAGCTCAAACCATTTGCTTGCAATGCCCTTGGGTTGCTTATGAAGCGACTGTGCCCTGTTAAAAACCCCTATTTCGTGCAGTTCAAACCCAATAAATCTAGCCGTGATTACAGCGGTGGCTGATGGCAAGAGCTTTCCTCTTGGAGGTGAGGGTCTGATGTTTGCTGGGGGACTCACATCTCACCCTGTCTGTCTCCTGGCAGGGACTACGCCATGGCAAACCTGAGTGTGAATCTCTACACTGTGAACGAGCCCTGGCTGTACTCCATCCTGTGGTGCGCTGGTGTCCAGTCAGTCACCTCCGACAGCTCCCACGTCCTTCGCAAGGTGCCTTTTCCCATCTGGCTAATGGTAAGCACGATGCCTGGGAAGGTGCTGTGAAGCCCTGGAAGGAGGGGATGCAGCGGTGGGGTGTCGAGGTGGCCGTTGACCACTGCACCATATGTCTGGTGGGTTTCTCCAGGAAGGTTTGGTTGGGTTCAATGTGCCGTTGGGCTCGAGGGTTTTCTGCCTCTGTATGCCTGAGCCCGGAGGTGGTAACAGATCAGTGCTTCTCCGGCGCAATCCTTTCCTTCGGTTGGTCTTGTCTCTTCCCCATACAGTGTTTGGGTGGGATGCTTGGAGATTGTGGTGCCTGCCCCGTTTAACCCACATAATTCTTCCATTTCCCTCTGATGGAAAAAAACATCTTTCCAGACCTGCTGAGGAGCTGGTAAAGTTGCAGAAGCAGGCACACAGGTGAACCAGCAAACCTGGCTTCTGTATTTTGGCCAGGCTGCAGAACAGCCTGGTTTTGGCCTGTTTTTCATACCAATCGAGGACAAGTTTTACCTCTGGCTACCCCATTGCTGGACAAAGAACAACCAGAGCCCAAAGGCAGCCCCCTTGCCCATCACATAGGCATTAAATGCTCTGAAAATGCCCCTAGCACTTTGGGTCTCTAAACCAAACAGAAATATTCGTGTTGGACTCGAGGGAAAATGATGAAGTAGTTGCCTTAAAGTATTCCCAAAACAAGAGCTCAGCTGCGGCGGTGTAAGCCCTTCAGCTATTTTCTGACAACAAATCCTGTCGGGGGTAGGATGAGAGGCAGCTATTTTACCTGCTGCTCTGGCAGATATGCATGGGAAAGGGGAGAATAAGATGAGCACAAGAAGAAACTAATGTTAATGAGTTATCTGCATCTGTAGCTGGAGGTAGGACCTCAAGACTACTGCCTAGATGGATGAACATCTGTCTATGCACATTGTCCTTCGCATTAGCTTGACCTACTGCTTGTGTCTGGCTACGCAAATTCACACGGATGTGTGCTGAAGCTGGAGAATTGGAAGTGGTTTTATAAAGACTGGATCTGTTGGCAGGAGAGATTATCGTTGTCTGAACTCTGCTGCTGCAAACATCTGTCCTCCACTACAGCTGGCAGGAATTGTGTGCGTATCGCTGGCAGCTTTTTACTCCAAAAGCCTCTTTGCTGATACTCGGAGCTCTCCTCCGAGGGCTCTCCCATCTGCTGGGTTTCCAACTCAGCCCTCTCCTGCGAGTGCACGCTCTTATATCGCCGGCAGCATAAAAATCCCGTCATTTCCTGCATCGTGAAGTGCCTGGGTGATGTCAGCTAACCAGCTTTGCCATCTGAGTCTTCTCCACCATGTAGGACGTGGCTCGGGAGCTGGAGTGAAAAGGTGGTTTCTGCCAGGCTTTGGCTGCCCAGTGCCCTCGGGGGCTTCGTTGGGCTTCATCACCAGCTGAGCAATGCAAATCTGTTCTGCTCCGCTCACCCAGGGGCCGTTTGCGATTGCAAAAATACATTTAACTTGTGTTTCGGTTAAATAAAAGGAAAAAGAAAAAAAGTGACAGTCTCTCTCCCCTCTACCCTTGATGGAAAGCTGCCGGTAAGGAGAGAGGCCATCAGATTTGGTATAGAGGAGGGCTTTGAAAAGCTTCAGCTGAAGTTCAGCCCCCAACTTGATGTCCTTAAAGCAGGTGCCCAGTGTGGGAGCCCTCTCTGCGTTTTGGGGAGTCTCTTTCAGAGCCAGGGTTTTAGGTTGCTCTTTGCCCAGTTACACTGTATTGATGAAGGGTTTGACGGGCTGCAAATGTGAGGATTTTCAGGAGTAGGACTTAGAGTGGGTAACGTTTATAGAAACCCAGGGTAATCCCACTGAAACAGCCCTGTTTCGGTGGAACTGCAGGTAAAATACAGCAAATTCCTGAGCAGGTCTTGGTGTGGATGGAGCAGGACAACAAGTTGCCTCCGCAACAGATGTTTGCTCCCTCCTCTGCAGGGCTGAGGAGGCATCTGCTCACTGGGCGCTTTTAATAATGTTGTTTGTGGAATGCATGTCTTTCAAAAAAAATCTAGTTTTCCCCTTTTGATGCCCCCCAGGAAAATCTGCTATTTGGGTTCTTCAGTTGTGAAATACCAACAGTTGCATTCATGAAAAATGTAGATGTGTAGATTTTCTTCTAACTCGGGAGACTCTTGAGTTTTCATTCAAAATAGTTATGATGGCATTCTCCTGCCAAGAAAATGGGAGACATGGGGTTTGTGTCTGTTTGTCCTAATAGAGGCAGCAAATGTAACATTAAATGTCCCCCTTCTGTAACTAAGCTGGAAAATACAGGGATTAAATCTCCATCAGAAGCACTGGCTAATTAAAGCATTGCCCTGCTAATTCTGTGGTACACTTTTGCAGGATAAATTGAGACACACAAAGATTCACTGAGCAGAAAAACAAGTTGATCTCTGCTGGGAGACAGAGGTAGCAGAGTTGATGGCTCCCAACTGGTTTTATCCATGCCATGCTACCATTGCATGAACTCATCTTTATGCATTGTGGATTCTATTTCTCTGAGGAAATATTACTTAAGTGCATTAGTGCTGGTGTTGGTGGTTGTGATGGATCCGGCTGGTATAAAATCAGCAACTTTTTCCTGGCTGGGACTATTCTAGGTTTGGGATAGGAGAAAATCATGAGCACTGCTTGTGGCTTTCCTGGGTAGGAGTTGATTATTATTACCACTTTGTTGTCTTCACTCATGGTGCTCTTTCCAGGGCAGCACAAAAATCAGTGTGAAGTCGTGTGCTTCTGTGCTGGGTTCAGTTGATGTGTTTAGCTGGTGTGATGACCATAGCCACGTAGACTGGCAAATGGAGCCAGAGCTACCGGAGCCTTAAAGGACAGGAATTGAGAAGTATATGCTTATAGCATGGGGACGTACAGCTAACATTAGCACTCAAAAGGGACCCTGCGCGTCTCGTGCAATGTGTATATATTTCTGTGTTTTTCCCATGGACTTGGGTGTCCAAACAGCATCCTACCCTCACCTTGAGGTACAGCTGAGATAGGAAACTTTCAGCCCACAAAGCTCAGAGAAAATGTCAGCACACGAAAGGATGGAGAGTTTAAAATTGTTGCTGTTTGCAGTTTTTCCTGATAACGTCATTTTGGATGACAAGCTAGCATTAGAAATGTCGTAAATGTTGTGATTTATATGTGACCCCTGCAGCTCTGTGCTTTTCTTACTGCCCTGGTGGTAGCTTTAGCAATGTGTGGTCTCTCGGTGATTGTACAAACCAGAAAGCTTTAAGGTCTGCTTCTGTTTTTTGTCTTCCAGCCTCCAGACGAGTACCACCTAATCTGGATCACGTCTGATCTCATTTCATTTATCGTAATTGTAGGAGTTTTTATATTCCAGAAGTAAGTACCGTTGCTACAGCTCAACTCTCACGCATTTGTGGTGTGTGGTTTTGTTCAGAGCGCGGGGTGGAGATGGGAGAGAGGAGCGCCGTGCTCCTGAGGCGCTTGGATTGCAATAGCAGGGAAACCGTTTCCTAAAAATCCCTACGAAGACTGCAAACAATAATTCCACTTCTGAGATGTGACACTGAATTGGGTGTAGTTGCTGCTTTTTTAAGAAGAATGAGAGATCTCAAAATAGTAGCGATAGTCGCCTTGCTCCGCTCATAAATGTGTGTGGGAGAGAAACTGTAAATGCTTTAGGGAAATGGACATTGAGAAAGAGATTAAAATGCTTGAAAGGAAGAAGAGGAGATGTTTTGAGATTCTACCATTAGAGTCTTGAAAAAAAGAACATGTTATAGTTTTCTTAAATCAGTTTATTCCCATTTGGGTGAAGAAATAGACATATTATGATTTAGCAAAGCAAATCAGTTGCTTGGTTTGATGCATAGAGAAAGTGTCTCCGTTATCCAAAGAAAGGGGAGAGCAAGGATTTGATGAGGGCGCAGCAGAGGCCTCTCTATCAGCCAGGGTCCCCGAAAACAAACGTGGAGCATCAAACCTAGGAGCAGAGCAAGACGCTGATAAATCAGGAGGAGGTAAATCAACTTCCTAATGGCAGGGCTGGCCTAGCTACCCTCCTCTTGAGTATACTGGAGGAAACCTCGGTGTCCTCCCGTGATGTGCCTTTTCTCCTAGGAGGCATTTTAGCTGTCAGCGGTGACAGTGTAATAACCCTCTCCTGGAAAAAGCGTGAGCTCGGAGAGACGTGCTCCCTCCAGCGAGAAGCAGCAGCCTTCTCCTGGGAAAACGTGTCATCCTGAAATTGCATCCCCTCTTCCCCTGGCTCTGTAATCTCATCTGCTTTGGCATGCACAAATGACTGTCCTAGAGACATCAAGCGACCTACACTTTCGTTCCTTCCTGATACCTGAAATGCCTTTGCGTTAGGAACAGCAATTTAATTTGCTTCAGCCTCACAAGCTAGTGATTTAGCTGTCGCCTTGTCCTAGGTCATCTGCTTGCAGCAACCTCTTTCCTTCCCCTGGGTGCATAATTACTCAGGTATCTTTGCCATGTTGCAGTAGGCTATTGCTCCTGCCAGCACCCACTATGGATTTGACTTCAGGCCACATGTTGGGTCTGTTTATAATTGCGTCTAAATTCCTGACTTGCACAGTCCCACACTGGTAGACCTGTGCCCAGCGGCTCCCCAATTCCAGCCTGGGATAATGGAGCGAGCATCAAATTCAAAACTCTCCTCTCAGGTTAGATTTCCCAATAGTTAATGAAACCACTGACCAAGATAAGATTAAAATTTTTCTAAGAGGTCTTGTGGTCCGAATTGTGCCCAGTTAAACGTTTCCTCCAGAAGGGCATTGTGCCTGGAAGCTTCTTCCACTCCCTCAAATTTGTCGGTTGATAATAAGAGGTGACCCTGCCCTTTAGACCCTGTATTTCTCTGTCAGAATCAGAGATGCACAGAGGAATCTGGAGGCAGGGACTGACCTCTCTGAAGAGCAGAATTTGAAGGCCAAGTTGATGAGATACTTGCAGTCTTTTGCATCATCTCCCAAGGTCAGTTTTAGAAGGCTTTCCCAAATCAGACCTGGGAGACCACAGTTGAAGCAATTTAAACTGATTCAACCTGCTGAATGGGAACGGTAGGTCCCAGAGCAGAGTGAAATTATGCACACTTGGAGAGAGGGAGAAGTTGCAGCGACGTGGACTTTGCAATAGCTGGACTCGTCCTCTCTGCACAGACTGAATTTCTTCCAGTTTGGAAGCGGTTTGATGGAATAGGGCAAAAGGAAGCAGGGTAAGGAAGGAAAGAGTTGTTGCAGGATTTCTCTTCCACCCTCAGGGTAAGTGTGATAGAGGTGAGAAGAGCTGGAACCTGCCACCAGATTTCCTCAGGGTCCATCAGCCTGGAGCACTGAGCTGCCTGCCCAGCCTCTGGACCTGATGTAGAAAGGCAGTTGAGTTGCTCAGAGAGGTCTGGCCATGTGGAGTCCATTGCCACAGGGTCAAATGCCTTCTTTTGGATCTCTCCCTTGGGACAACTCAACCCCAAGTTAGTAGAAGGAAGAGGGAGAAACTCTAAGCATTAGAAGTTGGACTTTCTGCAGCAAAGGGCTTGCTCTTCCAAGAGCCTTGTGCAGAAGAGACCCATTTCCCTGCCGTTCCAGTTTCTCCACCACATGAAAGAATTGGTAGCAGTATTGAGGATATATCGAAAACAAATCTCAGCGGAATTGCCCAACTACTACCTGCTGATGTGATTCAGCTCCGGGAAAGGGGCTTGGCATTTGGCCTTCAGTGTCATGGTGGTGGTTTTGTTTTGCTTTGGTTTATTTTTTATTTTTTTTTTCTCCAAGTCCTTTTGGGGGCAATACAGAGCTGCTTCCTTCATGCAAGGATGAGGGGGTGGGTGGGAACAGAGCCACCGCTTCGATGTGCTCGTCCTCTCCTCTACGCATGGCTTGTCTCTCCTCTGTAGCCATGGGTAGGGATTGCTCCTGCTGTTCTGCTTCAGCCCTGGTGACAGGATCGTGGCAGCCTCTCTGGAGGGGAAATACCAACTGTGATGACTTCTAACTGATCTTTTTTTGCCTCTTTGCCTTGTTTATTTTCTTACTGCTCTGACTGTTGTGCATGTTCCTCCTCTTTCTCTCTGCTGCATTCTGGCATCTCACAGCTATCACATGATCAGGTAATTCTGGTGCTTTCCTCCTCTTTCTCTTTTTCGTTTATCCTTCCTTTCTCTCTTTCTTTCTCCCTCTCTGCTATGGCTTCACTGCAGATGGACAGGGCAGGACGCAGCTTTTCATGATGCTTTCAAACATCTGGCTTCACAGGGGGACCATAAGGGTCTGAATGTTGCATAGTCCATAGCCATGAGCACCACGGAAGCCTGATGCTGAAGCTGGTGGATGTTTTGAAGGCAATCTGACCTTGTGTTAAAATGGTATAAGTCGCTGCCTTTAAAAGAGCCCTATTCTGAGGTCCTGCAGCGTGTTGTAATTGGGAAATTCCTAGTGGGTGTAATGCTTTCTCCATAGAAATAATCCCATGCAAAATATCCCCTTCCTTCCTGCATTTGCCAGAGGTTTTTGAGACCAACCTCTTCTAAATTGGCCAGTTCTAAAGAAAATGATGTAACCTGTTCAATTATATAAAGTAGTGCTTCTCTAGCCCTGGGAATGAATTAATAAGGCTAATAGCCAAAAAGGTTTGGCTCAACAATTGCTGCGCTTGGAGCAAGGGATCTTTCAGGAATCTCTTCTCAGTTACACCACTGTGAGCCTGGAAGCGCAGTGTGGAAATAAATAGCACTGCACCCAGGAAGGGAGTGAGCCTGGGATGCTGGATTTGAAGTGCCTTCAATTGGAAACCCAGATTTCTCCTTGTATTGGCTGTTTTCTCACCAGTTATTCTCTTCCCCTTGGAGGGAAGTGCTGTTGCTTTTCTGCAGTAAAGCCTTCACCGCGTCCGTACTCGGACCAAACTCTTCATGTCTTAACCTTCTCCATTCCTTCCGCTGTGTGCCATGGGGTTGTATTTCGGAGGACTTGGCTACTCCTTCTCTGTGCTTATCTGCCCCTCTCCCTCTGCCCACCTACCACCTCGGGGCTCGGGGTTGGCCACCTGCAAGTATTGCCTGCTCCACGAGGTACCTCGGACTTGCGGCGTTAACGTCCTCGCGCATCTCCCCAGAACAAGACCTGGCTATGGGGCTGGGCTGAGCCCTTCTATGGGTGCAGGGAGGTTGGGTGTTTTCCCCTTCTCGCCTCCCCCTTGCTCCCTGGCTCGTGGATAAGGAGAAGACAAGCATGGAAGAGTTGGGCAGGCTTTTGGCAAGAGCAGTCGCAGGATGGGGACTCTGTGGTTGTGGCTGGCTTGGCTCTTTGCTTGCTCCATCTTATCACCTCGGTGCAAACGAACCCCGTTTTCTCCCTGCCCTGCCCCTCTCCGATCCCCTTGCCCTGCCATTTAGCATCTCCTCTCCAAACCAAGGGTCCGGCCGTGGCCCTAACACGGTGTATGCTGTCTCTGTGTTGTTGTCCCAGTATTTTTTAGTCTGTTCCCACCCTGTGTCCGTCTGGTCTGCTTTGATGCCAACCTCCCAGAACAAGACCTACCTGCTGTCTGTCTGGCCTTTTTGCACGCTGCTGTCCTAAACGTGGTCGATCACAACAGAGTCCAAGGGGGTAGGAGAGGTGCTATTTTCTATTCAACAAGCTTTCTGGAGACCCAAAGGCTACTGAGCACAGCAGAGAGTATTTTGTATGGTGTTGGAGTTGCACTGTTATTAAATGTACCGGTGGCTCTTCTAAGAGGGTATTTCAAAGTACCCCTGAAAAATGGGGTCACCCTCTCGTAGCTTGTTCAATCAGAGTAACGCACCCCTGCGAGAGGAGTCATTGGCCTCTTGGGCATATTTAACCACCCTGGGTCTGACCGCAGCCACCATGTGAGGTGGGGAGGAGGGCGCCGTGGTCGTTCCTCTTGGCAGGAGGAGAAGAGCCCTTGGTCCCTGCACCCCTTTGAGGCTGGGCCGTCTGTGGCTCAAAATAGCCCATGCCCTCCATGGGACGTCTAGGACCTATGGGCAAGAGATCATCATGCCTTTGGCCACACAACCCAGCCTGATGCTGAACATCCTGATGTTGGGGGCAAAGAAAAGACTCGTAGCAGTATGGTTTGGTCCTGATTCTAGTTTAAGGAGGGTCTCATCCTGTGAGATCCTATGCACTTGCAACCACATTGACCTTAGCGGGATCTGCCTGCGTAGGACACTAAGGGCAAAAATGGTCATCTTCCACATCAGAGTGGCTCAGCTTAGATGATGATGATAGAAGAAAAATATTTTTTATTTTTAATTTTTTTTTATACTTTCACGTCTTTACCTTTTTGTCCTTCCTCTGTGTTTCTTCTGTCCGTGGGTCTGTGAGTTGTGTTGTGTTGCCATCTGTCGTGGTTTAACCCCAGCCAGCAACTAAGCCCCACGTAGCCTCTCACTCACTTCCCCCCCCACCCAGTGGGATGGGGGAGAGAATCGGAAGGAAAAAGGTAAAACTCGTGGGTTGAGATAAGAACAGTTTAATGGAACAGGGAGAAACTAATAATGATAATAATTACAATAATAATGAAAGGATTGGAACGTACAGAACAAGTGATGCACGCTGCAGTTGCTCACCACTTGCCAACTGATGCCCATTTAGTTCCTGAGGAGTGATTCCCCGCAGTTTATATGCTGGGCATGATGTCCCACGGTATGGAATAACCCATTGGCCAGTTTGGGTCAGCAGTCCTGGCCGTGTCCCCTCCCAAATCCTTGTGCCCTCCAGCCTTCTCGCTGGCTGGGCGTGAGAAGCTGAAAAATCCTTGACTTAGTATAAACACGACTTGGCAACAACTGAAAACATCAGTGTGTTATCAACGTTCTTCTCATACTGAATCTGAAATGCAGCACTGTGTACCAGCTACCAGAAAGAAAATTAACTCGGTCCCAGCCAAAACCAGGACACCATCCCACCCCTTCTTTTCTCTGTAGCGGAGCATCTGCCTTCATCCATACCCTGGTCGAAGCGTGATGGTGCGGTGTCACCCACTGGGATTTGGGAAGGCGATGGAAACCCCCTGAAATCAACACCAGCTAGGTTGTCCCAGGAAAGCTGCAGAACCTCTTTTGCAGATGTTGCTTTTTCAGGCTGATGCTGTGGACCCAGACTGGAGATGTGTGGGGCTCCTCAAATCCTCTGCTCCTGGGGCTGGGTAGAGGGTTAGAAATTGAAGAGAAGGTGGTTGTCACCTTTTTTTTTAAAAAAAAAAAAAACAAACCCCAACCAAAACCCACTTTCTCTTGTGTAAGTAAGCCACTAGATGGTGCCAGAAGATCAGAAACCCCATAAGCCACCCTAAATCCCTGCTGTTTCTTCAAATAGCCCTATAGCATCCCTGGCTCAGGCAGGGAGAATGGGATTTACTTGAAACCCTTCCTCTGTGGCCCAGAGGTAGGATGCTCGCCTAAACAGCATCCCTTTGCAGCGGGATCTGGGGTTGTCCGAGCCCACCGAGCCCTGTTTTCCCCTGCTGCGGCAGCAGCCCACCTTTCACTCCTAATGCCAGCAGCTCTGCAGCTGAGGGTCTGCTACAGGGGTGCTCCCAGGCTGAAAAACAGCTTTAAAAGCAAAATCCCCCTTGAACACGCTGCCGTTGCTTGTTACTGACATCAGTAATTTTCTTTACATGCATTCAGTAACGAGAATAAAGGTCTGGCTAATTTGAAGTTGAGCCAAGTTCCCATCAGCCTTTTATTGTTCATGTGGTGGAAACTTTTGGTGAACACTGAGTTTCATCAGGGCTTAAGTGGAGGGTTTGTGTAGAAACATTTAAGTAAAGACCTGGCGTTTGGGGAGGGAAGTGCGCTGAGGGAAGCGACATTTAAGGGCCCTGTACGTGACAGGTACTTGCATTGGGGCTGCTTGTACTTTCCTGCAGAGCAGCTCATGTCAGCGTCTTTGCCGTGTCTCTGGTTTGAGACCTTAAATTGTCTTTGAGCTCTCTTCTCCCACAAGCACAAGCATTTCACTCGGGAAAAGGTTATGGTTTGTTTCTTTACTTGGCTTAGTCTCTTGTTCTGTTCCCTCTTTCCAACCCTAAGAGTCAAAATAGCCCTACTGCCTTTGCGCAGCAGGATAGCTGATGTGATAAGAGAGAGGTTTGGGGCATCTGCAGTCCTTGGTGAAATTAGTGGAATTGGGATGTTCAAGGTGGTTAAAGATGACCTGCTTGTATATCTGTACCCCTTTGAGATAACATGCTCGTCTCTGAACATCCCCTGACCGTGCGGGGTTGCGTACGTGCAAGGGAACGAAGGCGTGAGGGTCTCTGGGACTTGGTGGTCTCCACGTTGGTGGTGGCCACTTGCACTGAGGTTGCTCCCGTGGTTGGGGAGACCAGCCCCTGAGATCCCCTCTTGCCTTGCAGATGGCGCCTAGGAAGCATCAGGACCTACAACCCGGAGCAGATCATGCTCAGCGCTGCTGTCCGCCGGTCCAGCCGGGATGTCAAGATCATGAAGGAGAAGCTGATCTTCTCAGGTATGGATAGGGCTGGTTGGCCAGAGCTCTCCCTGTGCTCCATCCCTCAGTTGTCACCCTGCTCTCTGCTGATGGGGAGGTGGTCTTCATACGGGTGTCGTCATCTGCTGGTGGGACAGGGTGACTGGACTGATCCTGCTGCACTTCATGAACCACTTGTGGGATATGGTCGTGGCTCATCCATCCCAAACTGGTGCAGGTCTGAGCGCTGATTTGCTCAGAAATCCTGCGTTTAACTTCCCAAGTTAGGCCATGCAGCTCTCTTCTACTGTCCCCCATCTTCTCTGCTCTCAGTTGTTAACAGCGTGTTAAAAGCTTTAAAACCCATTAAAATAATGGCATAGATCACCACAAATAGCGGTGAAGAGCTTGGGGTAGACCTGGAATTCAGTGGCACTACAGGTTGAGGGTTCCTCATATCCTTGTGCTCCTTTTGGCATTTGTGTTGGAACATGCTGGCAATGTCTCCATCGCACCCCACCTCTAAGAAAGAACTCAGAAATGCGTCCAAAATGGGAAACATTTTGCTTTAAAAGGTTAAAGTTGGTGTATGAAGCTGGAAAACTCACATTCGAAGGAATGTGAATATAATCTCCCCATGAGCTTTGTTATGGGTTTTCTTTCTTTGTATTTAGGGGCTAGAGACCTCCAGCAGGGGTCAGGGTTTATTGTACTGGGCACATACACAGCAAAACGACAACTCTTGCTTCAAAGAGCTTACTGTGTGAAATGCAGGCCAGATTCTGCCTTCCCAGAGATGGTGAAAATCGAGTGTAAATCCACAAAACCCAGTGAGGGAAAGCAGTTGGTCCAGCAGAATTAAGCCTCCCCAGCATGTTCTAGACATAAAATGTCCTAGATATAAAATATCTTTAGAGGCTGAGGATATATATTAAAGTTTTGTGCCTCTGAAACAAATGTTCTTGCTTAGGGTGGGTGTTTACAAGTAAAACAGTGGTGGTTGGTTGCACATTTTTCCCAGTGAAACCAGTGGCTGTAGGAGTCTGCCCTTTTCCAGAATGGCTATCTGGGTAGAGATTAAGTTCAGGTATCTTGCACCCTTTTCCCACAGGTGACTAATTCAGCCTGTGGAATAAAATCATGTATATGGGGGAATCCAGTTTTGCCTCTGATGGTGGCAAGATTGTCAAGGTCTGAAATTTAGAGGTGAGCTCCTGTTTGGAGGCAGATCCTGTTCAGAACTGGTTTTAAATGGGTGCAGTGTTACAAAACCTGGGGTGAAAACCCTGTAGGATCAGATAGACCCCGTGTGCTGGAATTGCACGGCTGCTCAGTGCCTCGGGTTCCCCATCCATGGGGGATGCTCCTGGGATTTGCACCCCTGTGACGATGTCCCTGCTTTCTCTACCGTCCGCAGAGATCAACAACGGCGTGGAGACCACGGACGAGCTGTCTCTCTGCTCTGAGAATGGCTATGCCAACGAGATGGTCACCCCCACGGATCTCCGGGACACCAAGTTGCGGATGAACTGAGGGGCTCTGGGCCAACCCCGGCGCGTGCCGTCCCCTGCGTTCGCTCCGGCAGCGAAAGCCGTGCTTTCCTGCTTGCTGCAGGGTGGGAACCTTTGAGGAACTGCTGGTCGGGCAGAGACCCCTTCCCATACCCCGTCACTAGCTGCTCCACCTCCCTGGTTGTGAGGTTGGGGGTCTTATTTTTGTAAATATGTAGAAAATCTGAATTTTTTTTGTCTCTCTTTTGAGTGTGATTTTTTTTCCAGGGCATGAGTGGAAATACCGTGTTTATTAAATCCTCGACCTTACGGCTGAAGTTATTTGAATATTGACGTAACAGCCTGAGTCCCCTTGGGGGGTTCTGGGAAGAACACGTTGGACGTGTCTCCCCTTTCTCCCCCTTGCCCTGCTCCACTCCTTCCCTTGGTGCAGCGACTGTGTAGCTGAACGTTGTGATGTTCTTGTGAAGTGTCGTTTTTGTTACTGGTTTTTGGTTTTTTTTGTTTTTTTTTTTTTTGTTTTGTTTCCTCCCCTCTTTCCCCCTTTCCTGGGTGATGAAGTTTTAGCTCTAAGGCAACAGGAGGCTGTTCGGAGGAGAGAAGCTTTCCTAGGAGAGGAGGGAGCACTGCTCTTCCCTGCTGAATTCAGAGCCAGGGAAGGGGTTGCACTGGCTCAGTCACTTGGGCACCTTCTGCCTGTCCTGTCCTCCTTCCCCAAAGCCTGGATGCTCGCAGGGGAATGGCCCTCTTGAAATGTCCTGCCGCAGTCTCGAAGGCAAATCCTGAGTGTTGGCTGTGGATTGGCCTCTGCTGGCAGCAATGCTTTGATTCTTGATTATTATATTTTTTTTCCTTTTTTCTTTCTTTCTATCTTCTCCCTGAGGTGGGCTCCGTCGGCAGCCCCAATGGCTTGCAAAAAGCAATGCCTTTTGGCACCATCACTGCTCAGATCTGGCTAAAGTGCCTGCCACTCCAAGTGGCGTTTGCAGTCGCTCCTTGCTTCCCTGTCCTTGCATCCATGTAGGAAAAAGAGGTGGTGGTACAGTGGGAACTTTCCCCCCTCCCTGGGCCAAGCAGATGCCCATGGGTGAAGGTGTTGTAAATAGTTTGGAAGGTGAAGCAGCCCCGAAGTGTAATTTATTCCTGCAAGGAGACCTTCCTCCTTGCTTTAAAAGCAGGATCTTTCAAAGCTGCGTGTTCACGTCCTCCAAAGGAGCGACGGTCTTGCAGCAAATGCTGACAGGCTCATGAAGGCAAGAGCTCGGATCAGCGTGTTTCCAATGCAAAAGGCTTTATACCAAAACCCTAGACCAGAGGTTAAAAGAAAAAAAAGAAAAAAAAAAAAAAAGAAAAACCAAACCCAAAAGCTCAGAAACAAAGTAGATGACAGTTGCATTTTATCCCCTCCCTGAAACGGCTCACAGCCAGCCCAAGGGCGGTCTGAGCTTTCTGCTCTTGACCTTCAAGGCCTCGTGGAGCGGAGCCTGTTTTTGGGTCACTTTGCTGTTCACACGGAGCCAGTTCCCAAGGCAGCTGAAGCCAGCCGGAAGGCTGCTGGAGCTGTGAATGGGTCTTGGCTCAGTCCCCGTGGCCTTCTGGTGTGGGGTTGCTTCCTTCCTTGCTGGATCTTGGTCGACACAACGTGCAACGTGAGAAATCCCATTGAGCGCGAGCTTCCTTTGAAGCCTGGCGTGCGCTGCCTTGAAAGCGATGGGACCGTCAAAGTTGGTTCCCATGGAAGGAATGAGAGCCGAGGCTGAGTCTTCGGGTGCTGGCCAAGCTGGGTTGCAGAGCCCATGAGCGGCTGGGAGAAGTCACCTCGTAGAGAAGGTGGCGGTCTGGGGGGTGCTGGTGTGCATCACAGCCAACGCACAAAGTGGGCTTGGAAAGACCAGAAATAAGCCACGATAAAAACAGCCTCGAGCAGTTAGTTCTTGTTTTGGCAGCACTGAACTGCTCTGAGTTTTATTTTTATTTTTTTAAGCTGTATGTACTCTAGTAGCGTTTTGAAATCCCAAAGTCTTGGACCTAGTGTGTAAAAACTGGGGGCAAAAGTGGCCAAATCATCTATGTAAAAGAAATACACCCCTATTAATAATGAAAATATGAATTGTCATGCTTTAATAAGCACCTCCTAAGCAGTGCAGATCAAGACTTTAATTTGTTTGCATCTACCCTGGGTTTTTATGAATGTAAGTGGAATAAGACCCTGGTCCATGCTGCCTCTTCCTTCCCCAAATACTGTCCTTCTATATGGTACTCTCTCAAGTCTGTGAAATTGCAAGATTTTGGTGGATTTGAAGGCTTTTGAGAACAAAGTTGCTTCTCCCTTTAATGTGGTGCTGTATTGAAACATTCCTGGTGGATTGTCA
Organism: Elanus axillaris; assembly: GCA_026212715.1. Classification (NCBI taxonomy): domain Eukaryota; kingdom Metazoa; phylum Chordata; class Aves; order Accipitriformes; family Accipitridae; genus Elanus; species Elanus axillaris. Next base: position 24,306,196 of record JANZLQ010000027.1, on the reverse strand, counting down.
TTGCCAAGTGAGAGATGATGTTTAAATCTCAGCATCTGTTGATAATCACCTGCATGTTCCGTTTTTATCCTTGGAGATGACGTTATTGAAAGGTCAAGTGCTTAAAAGCTTGGAAGTGTTAAAAGCAATCCAACAAGGAGTTGTTTTCACAATTCACTTTTTTCTTTTTTTTTTAATGATGAGACCCAAACTTTATGCGTAATGCACTGACTGTTACCATAATCGTCCTGAATATTTGCTATGTTTCTTTTTAAAAGGATGATACTTTTTTGATGAAAATAGACCTAGACCAAAATAAACTCTGCAATGCTCTGTGAAATAAACCGTCAGTATTCCCCTGCCAGTCTGTGATGTTGTGTGTTCTGGGATCACCTGCATAATGATGATGCCTTGATCCTTCCCCCTGTGTTTCTGCTTTTTCATGCTTCATGAGAGTGCCAAAGGTCTGACCAGATGGAGGCTCCTTCTTGAGACTGGTACAGTTGTGTTGCATCACCTCTGGATGACACCAAGCTGAGTGGTGCGGTTGGCGTACCTGAGGGATGGAAAGCCATCCCAAGCTCAAGAAGTGGGCCCACATGAACCTCATGAGGTTCAGCAAGGCCAAGTGCAAGGTCCTGCACCTGGCAACCCCCAGTATCCATACGGGCTGGGGGATGAAGGGTTGGAGAGCAGCCCTGCGGAGGACTTGGCAGTATCGGTGGGTGAAAAGCTGGACATGACCTGTCAATGTGGGCTCGCAGCCCAGAAAGCCAACTGTGTCCCGGGCTGCATCCCAGCAGCGTGGGCAGCAGGTGGAGGGAGGGGATTCTGCCCCTCTGCTCCGCTCGGGTGAGACCCCCTGGCAGGTCTGCGTCCAGCTCTGGGGTCCTCGGCACAGGAGAGACACGGACCTGTCGGAGCGGGGCTGGAGGAGGGACACGAAAGTGATCAGAGGGCTGGAGAACCTCTGCTGTGAGGAAGGGCTGAGAGAGTTGGGGTTGTTCAGCCTGGAGAAGAGAAGGCTCCGGGGAGACCTTACAGCAGCACTTAAAGTACTACAGTGCTTAGAGGGGGCTTGTAAGAAAGATGGGGACAGACTTTTTAGCAGGGCCTGTAGCGATAGGACGAGGGGTAATGGTTTTAAACTAATAGAGAGGAGACTCAGACTAGATAAAAGGAAGAAATGTTTTACACTGAGGGTGGTGAGACCCTGGCCCAGGTTGCCCAGAGAGGCGGTCGATGCCCCATCCCTGGACACATTCCAGGTCGGGTTGGATGAGGCTCTGAGCAACCTGGTCTGGTTGAAGATGTCCCATGGCAGGGGGTTGGACTAGATGACCTTGAAAGGTCCCTTCCAACCCAAACCACTCTGTGGTTCTCTGGTTCTCTCCCACCCAGCTTGTGTAAGACAGTAGCTGAGAAGAAGTCATGTGGAGTCGAGGTGACTATGCAGACCTGAGCCTTGAACAGTAACTGTAGAATAATTTTTCAGTGTGTGGCCACACGGGGACAATGATGCACCCGTAGACCCAATCAGGTGGCAGTTTTAAACCAAACAAATGGGAAGCAATTTATTTTTAACACACCTTATGCAAGTCATTGCCCCAGGGTGCTGTGAAGGCCAAAAACCATAAGCAAGTTCAAGGAGGAAGAAATGGCTGATACATCCATTAGCACTTATTAAACACAGGAGTCCGGATGCAAGATCCAGCTTGGGAAGTCCCTGAGCAGTTCTTTGCTAGATGTGTATATTAAGAGAAAGGCTTACTTGGTGCTTGCTTTATTTTTTTTAATTTTTACCCCAGGATCTGCTCCCAGCTGCAGACTGAGGGTGCTTTGGTTGAGAAGGGGATCTTGTCTGGGTCAGCGTGGGATTGTTCTTTGTTACGCAGCTGTTTTCTCCAGCCCCTGAATGGCTGCATTTAACTGATAGTTGAAAAGGATTAAAGCAAATACAACACTATCTCACTGGTTGGTGATGGGTAGTCAGTACCGTGTCATGAATTTGACTGGCTCTGGGAATACCATTTGAGTGTTAAATATAAAATTGCCCTAGGGGAAGGGGCAGAGCTCCTGATATCTACAGTATTGAATAATCCCTAACTAGGGGCTGTTGTTGCTGTACCCTAGGGAAAGATATTGAAAAGTTGAAAGGAAAGAAATGAGAGTCATGTAGGCTGTGTCTGTTATTCAAATAAAAGAGCTGAGGATTGGTTGCTGGCTCTAAGCCCAAATGGCTTGGGACAGCCAACATTGTGCTATTTAACTCTTTTTCTTCCTCTCTAAACCTGCCCTTATTTATGAGAGCTTAGTGGTATAGCTGGGATAGTTCTCGTGGTATCTGGGAACCTTTCCAGCCCTTTGAATTTGCCAGTAGAGTTGTAGTCCTGGGGTGCGGGAGGTGATGCTGATGTGACCGTGCCCGAGGCCTACACAGTTACCTGCCACTAGAAGGATCTCTTCTATCTCTGCTCAAGCCTCAATACGACGCAGTGGTTAGGAGCTTTCAAAGTTCAAACTTGGTGTGAAAAGTCCAGGCATGGTGTGAGCAGCAGCAGTGGCGTGAGGCTGAAGGCTGGTTCCCCTTCTTGGTGCAAGAAACCTCTTCTTGGCTGAAGCTCCTGACCAGGTTTCAAGCTCAATGTGAGTATTGACCAGATGTGAAATAAGAAACTAAGGGTTCCCCACCCCCTTAAGCCTCTTATTTTTCTTTCTCTTTTCCTTCTGGATCCTGTTTCTGTTCTAGTTACTTCTCTGCCCTAACTCATCAACTTGTCTCTCCTGCTCTGGTCTCTTCTCCCGGAGCTTGGCGACTGCCTTCACTTCTGCTCACTGGCTGAGGGTGAAAAGTCGGTGTCCTGACTCTCTCCATGGCGAGGTGGAGCCGTGGATGGTGGTGCCAGGCATGCACAGGCGGCTGTCCTGGATCGGATGCATTTCTTTCTCTTGGGCACATGGTGGGGAGGTACAGACCACAGTGTGATCAAATCCTAGTGGCCATCTCCCTCAAGATGTCTCACCTTGGCCTCCTTTACCCGATTTATCCAAAATTCCCTTCCACCTTTCCTCTTGTCCTTTCCATTCTTTTTTTCCATGTTTTCTCTTCAGCTTAGCTGCCTCCCTTCTCCTTCCTATTCCTTTCTCCTCCTGACGTGCGTACTCTGCTGCTCCTTCAGTAAGCTTTGGTCCTGCACTCGCTAAGAGCTTTCCCCAGCAGACGCCTGGAGTTCCTGGTCCTATATTCTCATATATTCTCATTATATTTCCCTTTTGCATCTTTTTCATGCTTGTGGCTTTGTGCCTAATGGCTTCCATGGGCCATGTGCCAGAGGCTGAGCGTTTTTAATGGGAAGAAGGGATTTTAGAGTCCTAATCCACTGCAAAATCACTGCTTCTGGGATCTGTATCTACCCTGGGAGAAGACCCAGGGCAGTGGGAGCACAAGGCGTCCTTCCTCCGGTGCTGCCTAGCAGACACCCCTTTCAAACACCCTCGCGTCCTGAGGCTCTATGGGGTATTTAATGCCCTCTGTTTCATGCAAAAAGGCCACAAGCGTGGGTTGGAGCACAGCCTTTGCACAGTGACAGCCACTTTGGGGCACGGTGGCATCCCGTGTCGAGATCCAGGGCCAAGAGCGGTGCCGTCTGGCCGTAGAAATCCGCTCAATAGGCGGCTTGGCATGGGCATGGGGACAGCTGCACCCTGGAAAGCCTTCTCATTGTAGTAACTTTGTGTGTTTACAACTCTTAGTAGCTGGTCCTCCCCAACCCTGGGGCTGCACACACCGCCTGAAGCTGGGCTTTGGTTTTGAACACGTTGGTAGCCCTGAGCTTTATGGTTGCAAGGAGATGATGGGTTTCCAACCTTGCTGAAGAGTTTCTAATGCTCTGGAGACCTTTCTGCTGTGCCCCACAGGGCAGGATCAGTGCTGAGCTGCCATTTGTCCCGATGAGCCGTTCCCAGTCACCTCTAGCTCCGTCCACGCGTAGGCATAGTCGCACCCCTGGTCGGTGCAGCCTGGCAGTGCCAACTCTATCAGGGTGGAAGGTCCTAAGAGCAAATCCCCCAACCCTTCCAGCCCACGGTGCAGGCTGGGAAACCACAGTCCCTTCTAGGTTGCCAGTGATTCATATGCAAATGTTAGGAGCAAGCAGGATGCCAGCTTGTGCCCTGGATCCCAGCGATGGGAGAGGAGCAGAAAGGAGCCAGCTAGCAAACGCGGTGGTGGTGCCCGCGGCAAGGCGGTTTCGCTAGGATGACAGCATGCAGGGGCTGGTTATCATTAATATTTCTTTTCTCTCTGGTGTGAAATAAGATAAGTTGTTCAAAGCGATGCTGGGCAAGGGAGCGAAGGCTAGCTGCATTGCATGAGGGGGGTCGATAATCTTCAGCACAAGGGTTACTTCGTGGAGCTTCCCCAGGGCTGCTTTGATCCCTGCTATGAGCGTTAAAAATTCAGCCAACAACTGGGATCGAGTTAGAGGGGAGGGTGCAGAAAGCCCTACGGGGCAAACCTCCCCTTCTGTCCTCATCATCCTCAAGGACCTAATTACCTAATTATCACACGCTAATGAGGGGGACCTCAGCTCCTCCCTGACCCAGTCCGTTCCTGCTCCAGGCTTCTTTTTGCTCACAGAGCCGTATTTTATTTATCGGCTTTATTCTGGTTTCCAGCGAGATGGAGTCTCTATCAAATGAATCGTTCCACCTGGACCTCAATTTGCTCTCCAGATGGCTCGGACCTCTTAAGCTGCCCTGGTGTGATATATTTTCCCTGAGCTGCAATGGGTTTTCCCTGGGTCCTGGCTCCTCCCTGGCTGGCTGTTATTGACAGCTGCATGGCTAATGCCCTGTAGCTCTCTGGCATGTCATTCAGGAGAAACAAAAGCAGATTTCTCCTCCACCTCTCCGGCAGTGAGGATAAAGGGGATGCTTTTGTGCTTCCCCAAGCATTGCCGCAGAAGGGCTGAGCGTGCTTTGCGGAGGGGACCTGTCTCCGTGCTGAACCCTAACGTGGATGGGAGCTTTCCCAGAGGGAAGTTGAGTCTTTGCTAGGTGCGACCTGGAGAACACAAACTGTGGGCCAGGTAATGTTGGACTCCTTGTACTAGTAGCTGGGGAAGCTTGCGAACAAAAAAACAAACACAAAAAAAAAGGGATAATTTGCTGCTGGGTGGTACTTGGGTGGAGAGGGTGACCCGCAGAGCAGTGTGTGTGGGTGAGGGCAACGGAGCAAACGCACTCTTTCTTTGGCGTTGGCATCATTTGTCTCATGGGCAGACAGGAGGGATGTGAGCTGGGGAAGGGCATTTGGATTAATTGGGGAGGGAAGGGGGGTGTCTCTTTGTAAGGAGGTCAGCCTGAGCTGTTCCTTCCCAGCACTGAGCCATGCGGAGCAGCGCGTGACCCTGATGGCTTGGAAACGCGTGCGGATCAGGGAGAGAAGTGGGGATGTAGATGTGTTTTTCTTTTTCGGCTGGAGGCGCGTGTGTCAGTGAAATGTGGAGTCCGCTGTGCTCTTTGCAAAACCGTCTCTAGAGAGCTGCCTTTGTTGTAACTTCTCTAAATCACTTTGAACTGACTAACAGCGCTTCCCTTCTGTACACAGCCCTGAGCACACCGTCGGTGGCATTTAGGGGAGCCTTCGCCCACTCCCACAGGATTTCTTAGATATTTAGTTAGGGCTTGTCGTGCTGCTTCATTGCTCTTTAGGTGTCTGCAGCAACCCTGTGGCATGGGCAGAATTATTTTCCCCACTGCTGGGGGGATTCTACAAGCGCAAAGGATATGGTGACACTTTCTTGGGGTGGTGCGGAGAAGATCCTCAGGACTAGGTTTGCTTGTGCTACACACAGCTACCCTGGTGCAGGTGCAGCCAGGAGGTGTCCGCTGGAGCGATGGAGAAGCTGAGCACCTTTGGGGTCAGATGCGGTGGCTGTCCGGGAGATGTAGGTATAGGAAAAGAGATGAAGGATTAGATCTAAGCCAGGAATTTTGACTCATGAGAAATTCAAGGTAACCCTCCTCAAGGGATATGCTACCTGCCTTTCTGCAGGAGAGTGTGCGGACACCACAAAGCCACCAATGTCGGGTAACTTGCCACTGCAGTGGGGACTTGTGCTCCTGCCAGAGGCTTGGGGTGAGATGCTCCAGAGCCTATTTTAGGGGGCCCTTAAGAGCAGAGCCTGACACCCCCCCCCC
>JANZLQ010000027.1:24220298-24299969 GCA_026212715.1 Elanus axillaris | reverse complement strand
AAAGCAATCTAAAGCCTGCATGGCCGTGGTAGAAGCTGTGATCAGGCGTGCTCTGCTGATGGCCCTCACTGGCACCCCCACGCAAGGAGCGGTTCTGACTCTGCCATGCTTTTAAAACACAGGTGGTGGCATTGCTGTCCCCCTTTTATTTAACACCCAGCCGGTGAGAGCGGTTGGGCAAGTGCAGGGAGGTGCAGGGTCAGTCCCCTCCGCGCTCTTCCCCCAGCATGTGGGTCTGTGCAACAGTGATGGGGCAGGGCAAGCTTTTGGGGAGAAGTGGGAGAAATGGAGCAGCGCCAAGCTGTTAGTGGGTCTAGGATGGTTGAGGCAGTAGTTGAGGGTTTGGGGTGTTTGATTCACTCACCGTTGTCAGATATAGTCAATTCTTGTCACTATTGCCATGCCATGATGCTTCTCTGCTTTTCAGACCCACCCCTCTGCAGGCAAAGGCCCTTCTCCCCAGGGGTTACTCTTTACAGGTGATCTGGATGCCTCCCGCTGACTTGAGCAGGCATCACCCTCTTGGATGTGCAGCTATTTGCAGCCTCCAGGCTGAGCACATGACTTTCCCTGTCCTAAAGGCGTGGGTCCTGCTGCTCACGCTGTCAGTGTGAATGGTGAACCGTTAGGGCTCGAATGAGAGAAGTCTGCTGTGCTTCATTGCAATTGCTTTATGAAGTCCTTTAGGAAATATTTAAAATCATCTGGAGAACATATAGAGCAGAAAGGTATCTCAGATGTAGACATCTCCCCTGCTTTTGGGCAGGTCATGGCACAGCTACCTTTGGCAAATCTCAGTCTCGCATCCTTACCTCTGTTTTTTTGCCTGGAATAAGACATCTGGGGAAACGTGACGGATAGAAAAAGTCAAAATACTGCATTGCTCCCAGCTGGGCGATAGCGAGGAGCGCTTGCATTTGAGAGGATGGGGAAACCAGTTAATGTGAGATGTCAGAAAGAAAGGAAAGGGTGTCAAGGTGGTGGTACAGCATAGGCTGGGCAAGGCAACTGCCTTAGAAGAAACATCTCCTAAAAGCAGAAGTTTGTCTACTGAGATGGGGTTGGATTGGAAATTTCCTAGTGCTCATCACTGTGCTGTGGTTTGGAGAAAATGTTGCTTACTGAGGAGGAGCCATGTGTGCAGATGAAGGGGCAGAGTCTGACTATGTTTTAGCTGGAATCTGTACTTCCTTGTGCCACCGAGGAAGATGCAGAAACCATGGTGGTGTTTGGACATTGCAGTCAGATATTTTAATAGCGTACTGTTCTCTTGTCTCCTTCACTGCTTCCCAATCAGGATGCATCGAATGATGAAAGAAGAATCAAGTTTCAGAACAAACAGCTTGGAAAATGCGACACGGGACCCAGGCAAAGAAAAGCTGCACATGAAGCTCTGCAGTGGGTCCTGCCATGCTGAGCAGATCCTCCAGACACTGAACTCCTACCGGCAGAGCGGCATCTTCACAGACGTGGTGCTGTTAATTGATGGACAAGAATTCCCCTGTCACCGTGCCACTTTGTCAGCCAACAGCACGTATTTCCGGGCCATGTTTGGTGGCAATCTCAAGGAAGGCCACCAGGATATCATTAATATCCAGAAGATATCTGCTTCCACTATGTCTCTCCTTCTTGATTATATGTATGGGGGGAACATCATCATTCAGGAGGACAACGTTGAAGGCATCTTGGAACTGTCTGACTTGCTGCAGATCTCCAAGCTCAGAGATGCTTGTGTCACCTTCCTCGAAGGCCAGCTTCACCCATGCAATTGTTTGGGCATCATGAAGTTTGCCGATTCGTTCTCCATTGCGTCTCTGACAGAAAAGAGCAAGAGGTTCATGCTGGAGTGTTTTGTGGAGGTGTCTTGCCATGAAGAGTTCCTGGAGATGGATGTGAAGGAGCTGGTTGAATATCTGTCCGATGAGCAGCTGGTGGTCCCCAAGGAGGAAGTGGTCTTTGAAGCAGTCATGCGCTGGGTACGGCATGACGTACCGGCCAGGAAGGGAGCCTTGAAGGACCTCCTCGAGCATGTGCGTCTGCCCCTGCTCGACCCCACTTACTTCCTGGAGAAGGTGGAAATGGATGGACTGATCCAGGACTCAAAGGAGTGCATTCCTCTACTGCACGAGGCCCGCAAGTACTACATCCTCGGGAACGAGGTCAGCTCTTTGCGATCAAGGCCCAGAAGGTAAAACACACCGGCATCTTCTCTCGACCTGCATGGCCTATATTGATGGATCTTAAAGTTTGCAGGGAGTTCTTGCACTGTTTTTTCTTTTCCTTTTCTTCCAATTGCTTCTCTTTTGGCCTTTCTGTTTCCAAAATGAAGGCATTGGAGATGTTTGCCTGGCTTAAAGGAGTCCTGTGAAATTTATACTAATGCACGTGACCCTTTTTCTTTTTTGGTTGGCAAGGAGTGCTCTAGTTGCACTGCTCTGGGTGTGCAATGATGCTATCCAGATACGTGTCCAGAGTGTGGGCAGGAAAAGGTGTTTGTAGCTCTTTATTTCTATCTGCTTTCATCAATGGGTAGTGCACTCGGTTGAGACCTGTTTTCCATTCCCAGCTCTGCCACTTGTCTGCTCTCCTTTCAGCTCTTTTGGTCCCTCTCCCACCTTCTCCAGGCTGTCTGTTAGCAGAAAGGCTTGGACCAGTCTCAGTCTTCCCGGTCATCAGCGTGTTGCCTAGCTCAAAGGCATTGCTGCAGGATCAGGAATTAATGTCCAGGGGAAAAAAAAAAAAGCAGTTACTGTCCAGGTGGCTACCTAGGCATCCCAAAATGTCTTTTTAAATTTGATTTTATTTTATTTTTTTTCTTTCTATTGATTTGTTGATGAACAGCAAGAAGATAAAGAGATGCTGGCCCAAGCAGCTGCCAGTGTAAAGTGGAGAAGGCAAAGAGAAAGTGATTTCTAGGGTTGGGTGTGTGGAGCAATCTGGACTTTTTTGTGACTGTGAAGTTTGGGTTTGACCGGCCACGTTTAAGTCTCTACTCTTTCTTCATAGTGCCACAGGTCCCTTAGGGTGCGCTTGGTAAGAGTGCTGATGGACACCTCTGCTCTGGGGTGGGTGGCCATATTAAACTGAGCCGGTTTGCAAGGCTCCCCATCCTTTTCCAGAGGAAATCCATGACCATGGGGCTGCAGGGCCAGGTTCTTGTGCTCTCCTGCTCTTCAGCCCAAGGAGTGCAGGGTTTTTTGCCGCTCAGTGGAGCATCCTGGGCAGAAGGATGGAGGTTGCCCCAGTGCATCTCAGAAGTCCCAGACTGGCATTTAGGGTGTGTTTCTGTCAGGTGGAAGAGATGGTTTGACACATCTTCTCTGTGCTGAATACCACAACAGGTTATTATATACAGAACTGCTCAACAACAGGGTCAGTGGTGACCTCTTCAAGGATGCAAACGGCTAAGCTTCACTGGAGATAAATCCCACCCCTCAGCATCCACATTTTACCTCCCTCCTTTTGCAGCTTTGGTCTTAAGTGAATTACCTCAGCCTGCAAAAACCATGGCAGAGCTGGGGATTGGACCAAGTCTTTCAAATTCTTTCACCCTCCTCCATCCTCTCCCCTCCCCTCCCCTCCTGCAGAGCCATTCCTCTCTTGCCACCTACTAGTTGGCAGGATTTTCCTTCCCCTGCTGTCTGTCTCGTCTGCTCACTGCTATTAGGGTTGGAAAGAGAGAGATTTCCTGGAAACACTTCTCTCTTCAGGCAGAGAGCTTGCCGCAGGCAGGCTGCCAGGAATGGCTTTCCACGCTTCTGGCTTTGCCTTAAGGATTATTAGGTTTGATTGTGCTGGAAGGGGGAGGGTGAGTGGCAGGAGGCAATCTCATGAGGGACTTTTAAAGGTCATTCCCATTTTCTTTCCCTATGCAGTTTGGGCCCCCTCTCACCCAAGGTGGGAGGTACCTTTGATTTGATCGTGCAGACAAAAGGGAAGGTGCAGGTGTGAAATCATTTGCCCAGAAAATCAGTAGTTGATGCAGGAGAGGACCCTGCTCTATCCACTGGACTGTGATGCCAATGTCCTAGATATTGGCGGGGTGTGTGTGTGTGTGTGATGGAAAGGAGTAGCCTGGCCCAGGGACTTATCCATGCCTTCCATGGTCTAGGTTCATGGAGCTGGCAGAAGTCATCATCATCATTGGGGGCTGTGATAAGAAAGGCCTTCTGAAACTGCCCTTCACGGACCTCTACCACCCCAAGAGCAGGCAGTGGACAGCCCTCTCCAGCGTCCCTGGCTACACCAAGTCAGAGTTTGCTGCCTGCACACTGAAGAACGATGTGTACATATCAGGTGAGATACCCTGGACCAGATGGTCCTTTCCCGGTTGCAAAGAGTAGCATGACATCTGCTTGGGCATCCACTCCTTAGGTCTATTCACTAGGACTCATTCATGTGCAACCCAGCAAGTCACTTCTTGGTGAAGTTTATCCTTAGGTCGTTTGGATTTTGCTGTCCCAAGGAACAGTTTCACCTTTGAGGGGGAGGATGGCAGTATTAAAAAACCCTTTCCCTCCTGTTGGGCATCTCTCAAAAGTGTTCAGCTGTGGAATGAGCTTGTTTTGGTGTGTGCTGTCAGTCAGGGTTTCCTAAAATGTCAGTGTCTCCTGCCTGTCCTTCACTCAAAATATAATGCCTATCAGATGAGTTCTGTATAAGGGATGGAGCAGTGTAACAAGTGCCTTGAAGTCCAGACAGTATCTCCCTTGAGAAGCTGAGTTCACATGGCCATAACCCAATAACCATATTCTGGCCTAAGTTGTTCCATTGCATGGAGGAACTATGCAAAATTGTGGTATAGTGAGGTGTTGGGGCTGTCCTTGGGATCGCACCAGCCCTCCATCCCTCTGTTTTTCAGGAGGACACATCAGCAGCAATGATGTTTGGGTGCTGAGCTCTCAGCTGAATGTCTGGATCAAGGTTGCTTGTCTGCAGAAAGGCCGATGGAGGCACAAAATGGCAACGCTTCAGGGAAAGGTAAGTGATGGCCCAAATTTTGGAAGAAGCCACATGGAGCACTGTCCCCCTCTTCTCCTCCTGCCCAGTACAATGAGAAACTGTCAGTGTGTGTTTGTCTTATGGGTCATTTACGCATGGTTTTGGTGGGAGAACAACTAGGACTTAACCAAGATGTCATTGGTTTCAGTTGGGTGTGTGTTGTCACCTGAAGTAATCACAAATGAAGTCGTAGCAATAAGATCTACCATGGGATGGTGCAAGTCTTCTGCAGATAGCTGTGTTAAGTCTTTGGGTCAAAGCTATACAGTGCAGGGTGTTTCACAAATCATAGAATGGTTTGAGTTGGAATGGACTTTTAAAGATCTAGTCCAACCCCAAAGTTTTACCATGGCTTGGTGTCTGTCCTTTGGCCAAGTCCTAGCCTCCCCTCACGTACGCCGTGCAGCGTAGCCCATTAGGTGAGTCCAGGAGTTTCTAATCAGCTTGCTTTGCTCCTTTTGTGGCAGATCTACGCTGTGGGAGGCTTTGATGGTTTTTACCGCCTCTCCAGCGTGGAGTGCTATGACACCTTCTCCAACAGCTGGTCAACCTTGGCCCCTCTGCCTCAAGCCGTGAGCTCGGCGGCTGTGGTCTCCTGCCTGAACAAGCTCTACGTGCTGGGCGGTGCTGTGGATGACACCGCTAACACTGACAAGGTATTGCTGGGGCATCAAGATGGACAGAGACCTAAAAAGGAAGGTTTGCTAGGGAACGCGGAAGGAAATGGAGTTGTCCCTAAGCCACAAGGGAGGCTTTTTTGGAAGACTAATTAAGGCTCCTTTATAATAAGATGAGAAGCCATACATTTAAATGGAAGCCAGTGAGACTTAGGGACCAGAGAAGGAAGGTGTCAGGAGGTGACAGTATATTAGGCATGGTTTCCGTAGAGCCTGTTCTGCTCTGAAGCCTGGTCAGCCCTGAGGCACCACAGGAACAAACCTCCGACACTGTGGGCATTCACTTCAGAGAAGTAGCGACAGTAGTAACTGCCTGGAGACCTCCGCAAGCCAGCCGCGATGCTTCTGGTCTCCTGAGCTGCAGGAAAAGCCATCAGTGCTTCTCAGCTCCATCTCTGAACACTTAACTACGGTCAAGGACAGCCACCCTGGGAGCCCCTATTTTGTCTGGGAGACCTGATGCAAGAGGGAATACTAGAACCCCTCATCCCTTTGCTTGCTGCACTGGTCTCTGGGTGTTGAAGCTCCCATCCATGTTTCTATGCCCATTTGCTTTATTTCTAGTAAATAGCAGCTTCATCCAAGCAGGAAGATGTGGTAAATCCACGGTCCCATAGCTGCGTTTCTCCTCCCAGGTCCAGTGTTACGATCCAGAGGACAACAAATGGACGCTTTTGTCTCCCACCCCTTTTTACCAGAGGTGCATCAGTGCCGTCTGCTTGGACAACATCATTTATGTTGTAGGTGGACTCCTCAGTAAAATCTTCAGCTACGATCCAAGGAAAGACAGCTGGCGGGAAGTGGCCACCCTCCCTGGGCCTCTGGTAAGGACGAGGTTTAGGAAAGACACTCTGAGCCTTCCCTTTCTCTCTAGAACAGGAGCCATCTGTGCTTTGCTGAGGTTGAAGGCAAGGAAAATATATTGTGGGTTTGGCTCTGAGCACGTGAACGCGACCTCTGCGGAGCAACTCAAACGTGTACTCGCCATCAGTGTCCGTGCTGCTTAGAGGATGTCTCTCCCACAGCAAACCCAAGTTTTCTTGCTGAGGTGGGGTCTACACTAGCTATTAACGCCAGAGGAGTGGATCTGTAGGGTGAAACCACTGGTGTTGAGGACCTGTTCTCCACACTATGTGTTTCAGGGTGAGGGTTATACTGGCCTTAGTCTGGTCTGAGCACAGACTGGTGGTGGTTGTGTATCTTAGTTCAGTATCATCACGGTTTTGTACTCCAAAGCCATGCTGCGGTGTGAGCCACGGCACAGTGAAGAGGAATGATGGGACGCAGCTCACCTCGAGCTCAATTTAAATGCCCATGTCAGTGCACCCTTATAAGTGGCTTTTATGGGGAGGTGCTGGGCTGTATCTCTGGTCTGTTGGTATGGTTGTGAGTCTGTGCTGTGCCTGAGGGCCTGCCAGAAACGGCAACAGCCCCATTGCTGGCTTGAGGAGTTCAGGTGCCTAAACTCTTACTAAAACAGTAAGACTGCAGCACCCCAAGAGCCCAACATCAGTCACCTTACCTACTTTTCCTCCCTTCTGCTGGGCAGGTGAGAGTTGAGCCCATCACAGTGACTCAGCCCCACTGCCTAAAACTAGAGGCTCGCTCCTCAGCTCTTGGGTTTTCCTTCTTCTTTCCAGGAAAGCTGTGGCCTGACGGTGTGCGGAGGGAAGATTTACATCCTGGGTGGCCGAGATGAGAATGGGGAAGGCACGGACAAAGCCTTCACTTTCGACCCGGTAACAGGGAGCATGGAGCAGCAGCCGCCCCTGCAGCGCTGTACCAGTTATCACGGCTGCGTGACCATCCTGCAGCGCATGAACCGATGACCACGGGGCTCCAGCTGCATCCACCTCCCACCCAGAGCCTCCCCTTGAGACAGTGACCACCCAGCCTGTGGACAGATATCACCTTTGTGCGGGGAAGGGCAACACAAGCCCCTGAAGATCATGCGCTCCAGGCAGCCCCTGAGCAGCCTCTGGTTTTGTTTTTCTTGGTGTGATGATGCCAGTGGCTTTGCTGCTGATCTAGATGAGAGGATGAAAGGGAGCTGGGATGTGTGAAGCTGCATTGCTGGCCTTGCCACAGTAGGATTCAAGTACCCTTGCAGCCCCTGGAACTACTGGATTTGACCTTTACTTAGGTTTTCTGGCTGTAGATTACGGTCTTCTGTTACGGTGGCAACAGAGGCTCACTGTCCCGCAAAGACCTGTATTTGCTGCTTTCTGACACCCAGGACTGTTGCAGTAACAATTACAGTTACAGGATCCTATTCTTTAGCTAAAGCTATGAGATATTTTTGCATTTAGGTCTGTAGAACCCTGTGTCAAACTACAGTGGTGATCTACATGGTCGTTAATGTCCATGAACAGTTAATCCCATTAGAGTGGAGAGCTGAGACTGAGACTTCAAAGCTGACATCCCAAGAAAATTTCTCCACTAAGTCCCCCAAAGCTTGGTGAAATAGTCCAAGCTCTGACTCCATTCTGCACATGCTATATGAGGGTCTATTCCACTAAAGCACAGAGTGCAGTCTCTTTTCATACATGTTTTGTGCTGCTGACTCACTGTGTCTTCGTCATTGAGAGGACAAGTGAATCGTGTAGCCAAGAGTTCTCTCTTCAGAGAGCAGAGGTAGGGGGAATATTAACGTGTAGGAATTAAGCATGAAGACCTGAAGCATGGTAGCCACAGAATCACATCGGGCTCATTTTGGATCTGGAGTATGCAAGTATTAAAATAAACTCAGTATTTAACAGATGTGATACAGAGTCCCTGGGAGCCTGAGTGTGCAACTCATTCAGAGGGCAAGTGTTTGATTACACAGACTGCGTTGCTCCAAGCCATTTGGTCTCAGGTCTAGAAATGATCCTGAGCACACTGGATTTGGTAGAATAGCCATAGCTTTTGGTGTCAGTGTCTTTAGTCCATGACAGGAACTGGTAATTTCTGATGGCTCCATGTCAGTGTTCATGTTGTTCAATTAGGGACTTCGCTGCTGGCAAATGTAGAGTGGGGTCTCAAAAACTCCCATTACTTGTACATTGCAGGGTGCACCCCTCTACAGCGGGCTGCTGGCTGGCTGCTGTTTTTTCTGCACCTTCCTTTCCTCACCCCAGTGATGACTTCTTCCTGAAGTAGAGGAAATTACTACATCCATGGGGCCATATACTCCCCTTTTCAGGGCCTTTTAATTGTCTTAAACCTCCTGGTTTTGCCTGCTTCCCCCATATAGCTGTTTTTCATGTGGTCCTCTTTAGTACTTGTGCTTTCTGTCAGCTCTGAGAAGTTCACCTCTTCTTCGAGATAATATCAGGCTTACCTGGCAAAAAGAAGTCCCTGCTGAAGAACCAGAATTGGCTGTAACCAGGGCACACTGATCTCCTCTTCCTTTTAGGAAATGTGTGCTCTTCCATTGCCCAGGCGACAAGCAAGGTGTTTCATTACAAGAAACGTACCTTACACTCATCATAGTCATGTCTGGGAAGTCTCAGGGCTATCATAGCCGTTTTGTTGATCGAGGTGCACTATTTGAATGTTCTCAGCCTCAAATTCTCCTTTAGGCCTGTGCCTGTGGGTTAGCCCTTTTATCAGGTCGTGAGCAGCACAATGTGTCCTTTAAGCAATGTAAAGGAGATTCAGTGCTGGTATAGGTTATTCCCATGAGGAGAGAAAAGGAAATTCATGCTGGTAAAAGGCAACTTTATTTGCAATCAAATTGCATCCACAGCTGGGTCTTCAATGGGAATGGAGATTTCAGGAAAAACTGGCACCTTTCCTTCGGTTGATTAAATTGGCACAAAAGAAAGCATGAGCACATCAACCCACGCCGTGATAGCCTTCAGGGCCAGAGAGACCTTTGTCCTCCTATTGCCTGATTTCCTGAGGACCACAAATCACAGTCCATCTCTCCTCCCCAATTTTGCTTCCTACTGTTCCCTTGTGCCTTAAGCCATTCACTGCTTTGCTATGGGCACCCCTTCAAAGTGTGTTGTTTTGGACCCAGTATCTCCACCTCGCCCCATGATTCATATGGCCAAGGAGGTTCTTGACGCTCCACAGACTGTCCCATTAGCACGTCCGTCCTCTTGGTCTGCACTTTGGAAAACGCTGCTGGTGTTTCAAGAGAATGAGCGCACCTAGAGCTTGCAAGGGCATGCATTGAGCAAAGTCTGCTCAGCTGAGGACGGTGAGCATCGCGAGGGATCAGGCCTTATCAAAGGGATGGTCCTCATGCCAAATTTCTGCCTTGCCTAAGGCATATAGAATGGGGCTGTGAACACAGACGTGTCTTGCTCAGCCGCTGGCAGATCTTTGTGCTTTTGTTCTTGAAAAGAGCATAGTAATATATTTGGACGTAGCAGTAGCCTTGGTAGGAAAAAGGAAGAGTTTTCCAGTTGCACTTACAACTTCTTTTTCCACAGTCTTTCCTGATTTTCCTAATGCCTCCTGGGAGTCTCCTGCTGTACTTCACATCTTATTCCTGTAGAAGTAAGCACGCTCAAAAGGGTAGAAGATATTCTCGTCAGCTTTCCTATGTGCTTTTGACATGTGTGGTGTGTTGCAATAGGTGTAACATGGTGGTGGAAGTTGTGGCATAGATACTATAACGTTTGCCTCGTTCTTGGTCCTGATATTCTTTGTACCACTGAAATGTGTTTGTATTTTGTAAGGGCTGTGGGCTGTTGGGCATGCAGGGGAGGGTTAGGGAAGGAATTTAACTTGGTTTGATTTAGAAATCAATATTAACCTTGACTCCTAAGTGCTTTTGCTGCAGGAATTTCATTTGTGCGTATTGCTCCATGGCATTCCAAAAATACATTGTTGATGGAACGTCAGAAGAGCTTTAAGAGCACCATCCTTGAGGTAACCCAGCCTTTGTCTGGGATACTTGAATTCCCAGTCTAAGCAAGTAGGAAGTTCAAGGTATTGCTTTTTGTCTGCAGGGAATGATATCTTTAACTATTATATGGGATCATGGCCAAGTCAGTGTAGAGAAGTACTTGGATCATTCAAACTCATCTGAAGGATGAGGAAACATTTACTCATGTTTTGGCATGATGTAAAGAGTATTTCCAGAGAAAATGAAAAATTATTTGTCTTGGCTGATTCTTGCTCTTCCTTGGTGTGGCAGAAGAACACAAAGCATGGAACTGCCTGCCACTACAATCTGCTTCAGTTTTTGAGAAGGCTTTCTCAGACCACATGTAAAGCACCTCCTTGCTGTGTTTACAGTAATGCACAGACTTGTTGTGGGAGCTCTGTATAACAAAAGATGTAGAAGAAGGTAGTGATCATCTGCAAAGCATGTGCGGTAGTTTCAGCTTCATGTATTTAAGCTTTTAAAAATAAAATAAATTACTTTTTTTGCACTCCAAACCAGTGACTGTCAATCACTTCCAAGTAGTACTTAAACCATCCCTTCCTCCCTCCATCCGTTCGGTTTTCCCGCTGCCTGTCTCAGCAGTTGTGTTATTTGGGGTATGTTTGTATTTTGGATGGGAGCCAGAAGGAAGAAAAAGCTTGCTGTGAACAAAGCACATGGATGGTGTAGACAGCAAGATCTTCAGGGACTGATAACGTTTGTCAGTGACACACAAACTAGAAGAATTATAAGTAATCTGGAAGACAGGGCTGCTGTGGGAAGCAAGCTGAACTGCTTGCTAGCCTTCCCTCCCTGGTAAAAAAATGACTTTTTCATGAAGGCAAATGAGACATGATGCAACTGGGCAAGAAACAAATGCCACCCAGAGCTCGAGAAGGGTCCTGTGGAGCAGCGTCCAGAGAGGGAGTTGGTGGCTAGAGTGGAGAAGCAGCTGAAATAGTTTCCAGTGTGACCCTGTTAGCAGAGACGTGAGTCTGGGATGTGTGAGCAGGGATGATGCAGAAGGCTGCGCTGGGTCACTGCTCTCATTGCAGTGGGGAAAGGGCTGCAGGAGCAGATCTGCTTGGTGGAGCACGTGAAAGTCCTGCGGAGCGGAATACAGCCATCAAAATTATTCAGGAGCGGGATGAAGATTACATTGTGCTCAGTCTGTGATATTTAGCAGAAAGAAGGCACAGATGCTTTTGATACCAAGTCTTGATGACCTGAATGTCGTGTAGGTTCCTGCACAGACACTGCTGGGTCCTTCAGTTCCCCAGCAAGCAAAACCCCATCGTGGGAAGATCAAGTCATGTAAATCTAAATGAGGGTTTATATACCCGAGCTGAGGTTCATAAGCTTCTGCTTTCACGCATCAGAAAGTCTGGTGTACTTCTCGAAGATAGAAACTGGAGCCTTCTCCAAAGTCACTAGGGAAAAGGGCCCCCTCTAAAGATGGAGTCAAGCCCCTTGCCTTAGACATGTGCCTTGGAGCAAGACGAATAGCCCACTGGAGCTGCTTCTCGCTCTCGGTGGACTTGAGAGGGACCTTGATGACTACTTTGATGTAGCTACCTAACCTTTAGGTGGAAAAGGTTTCCTTTAGGAGAAAGCCTCTCTCCTACCCTGCAAGTCCTTTACATCAAGATGCATTTTTGATAGAGATATTTTAGTTCTACCCAAATTATCATGCTCTTGGGAACTGTGATAAATGAAGGAGTAATTATTATAGCACTTGTCGCAAAGAAAGCTTGAGCCTGCTGTTGGGATGAAACCATCTGTCTCCCGCTCCGGTCTGCTGTGGCATCATGGAGAGGTCACTAGTCTGTGCTTTGGCAGGAGGTGCTTTGCGGTGGGCACCTTGGGGAACATTTTTCACCACCCAATGCTCTCTACGTAATGCAAGGCTGAGATAACTGCATTCAGGCAAAGCTTTCTCATGGGAGGCTTACTCAAGGCTTACTCACGGGAGATGATAACAGCTCCCCACTGTTTTGCCATGGACTGGGCTTGGGCTAAACCCACCACTCACTTTCACAGACCCAGACAGAAGCCACCTTTAAGACTGCCATTGACTTGCCATCTGCCTGTGACACTATCGCTGGTCATAGAAACTATTTCATCCTCTGCCCTTTCCCTTCTCTGAAGCCCAAACCTTCCTCCTCTAGTCTTGCCTTGTCACACACTGGCTTGGCCTCCAGAATTATATCACTTGCCCTATGACATCCCCCTGGCCTGGGCTCTTTTGCCTATTCTTGTTCCTTCTTACCCGACCACTTCAGGCCTGATGCATGTGCCGTCTCTAATGAATCCATCTTATTTGCTGAGATGGTAATTGTTGTTTTTAATGCACAGAGCTGAAAAAACCCAGCTCCCCAGCATGAATGTGGCAGGGCATCACTATGCTTCAGCCCCTGGAGATGTTGAAGCTGTCTTTGCATTTAGCTGTCCAGCTGGCAGGAGATGATAGCATCGTGGGGCAGGACAGCAGTGCGCAGGGGTGCAAGTCCCATCTGAAAGGATGAGGTAGTGCTGATTAACTCAGATTAAGGGTCACAATAGCCAGCTGAGAGCTGGTGGGCAGAGATAATAGCAGTTTCAGTGGCGATATCTCTAGCTTTAAATATTCCTGTAAGAAGGAAGAGGAGGGGGGAACTGTGTCAGATTTATTGCAAGATTGATGTGACCAGATTTATTTCCTATTAAATGCAAATAATGGTAGGACCGGCAGGGAATTCAGACCCACTGCCTGGCTTCAAATTCGCATTTCATGTGGAATAAGATGCTTACCAGTTTCTAGTGATAAGGATTGATTCCTGCTTTTAGGACTCATACACACACTGCAGCTCTTCATGGGCGCAAGCGCTAGGTTGTGTGTATAGACACAGCAGGGGTTGTCCAGCTGTTGGGCTTCATGAGTTGGTTCTCAACTGCTTCATCTCACATGCGGTGCAATGGCACCTGAAAGAGCTTGTATCTGAATGCAAGGAGAGGATTCCCAAGTCTTGAGACTTGGTACTGAGCAGCAGCTGATATTTTATGGACTATTTGCTGTTTTTCACTCTGTGGCCATACAGCATCAGAGGGTAGACTGAGAACTATTGCAAAGTAGAGGAAAAAAAAAAAAAGCTATCCCTAGGCATGCAAACAGCAGACAAAACTGGGTGACCTAAAAGTTCTAAACATTTCAAGTTGAACTCAATACTTGTTTACTTGAAAGTCAGAGAGTTACACTGAGGGCCTAGATCCTCTGGAAGGTTTGATGGTCTCTAGGTATTCCCTTCACTGGCTTACATGTGTCTTGGATTAACAAGAATGAAAAATGCTAATTTAACTATATCTCAGCAGTCTAGGAAGTGATCAAAATCTTAAGAGTATACCTGAAAAATGCAACAGAAAAGAGAGCAGCTTCCCCTGAAGGTAGGGTGAGGGACTTAGTGCTTTGTTACAGAGCAATCGGTTGATGTACAAAGCACAAGTATTTCTGGAAGGTCACCCAAAAATGCATCCACGTGAGCTGGAGGATAGATGATAGAAGATGGCATGGAGACACCTTGCACAAGCAGATACTGGGCTTGGAGCAAGCCTTTCCCCACTGCACCTTTGCAGAGATCTCACGACATAAAGTACGTAAAGTTCATTTTGCATCAGCTGATGCACCAGACTGAGACACCGACACTCACCCAGCCCCAGAGAGATGGAAATCTGCACCCCAGCAACCTTGACATGAGCAGCTTACCCCAAAACACCGCTAGCTGCAGAAGGGGTGGTTGGAGTTGGGGTTGTCCCCAAGGCCTGCGCTGCACAGGTGGGCAGGGGTTACCACGCTTAACATCTCCGAGGAAGGCACTTCTTGTCCCACGGAGCTGGCCAAGGGTACCCCACTGCTCTGCATGGGAAGGTTGGCCGGGGCCCCATCCAGCCTGGGTTTGGCAAAACGCTGGTCATTGACAGTCTGTGCGGGGTCTGTCTCCCTTTTCGGTTCCCATTAATCTCTGCAGAAAGGGGATTCAGAGGCATGCCTGGGCTGTGGCCAGCAGCCTTTGTGCTCACCGCTTTGGTGACAGAGCCCGTTTTCAATGAACCGCCGAGACACCGCAAGACTGCTGAAAGCCTCTGTGTACAACAAGCCCCACCAGCGGCAGAAAGCAGGGGCTGTTCTGCACGGAGGAGCCGCAGCCACTCGAGGAGCTGATTCTGCCCACATAAGCTGCTCGGGTAGCTCCGTCCTCTGTATGGGGCAGGGATGCTCAGAGGAGCGGCAAGAGCTGGATGCAAAGGCTGAAGAGGAGGGGAAAATCCAGGATGTGGAGCGAACTGGAGGTGATTCTTTGTGATAAAGTACAATAAAGGTACATAAGAGAGAAGCTGGGGTTGCTTCGGTAATGAAGTAGGTCTGCCTAGCTCACCACGTGTGGCTTCCACTGTTGAAATATGCTTTGCTCCATTTAATACTCTTGTAAGGTGGGGAAATGCCTCAGTAAGAAGGGGGCATTGGAAGCACAGGAAGACCCAGCTCTGCAAAGCTGTTGGGTGTCCTGAAGTATTTCTCCCGTCTAAGGAATAGATAAAGGGCCGCAGTGACTTGTCCGAGGACTCAGGTAAGAAGCAGAGATGGGGGCTGGGGATAAGAGTCTCCCCACCTCACTTAAACCACATTATAGAGGTTAAAACCTTATCGTCAATAAAGAGTTCTGAATTATCTTCTGGTGGCACTTTTCTCTCTTCACTGAGGATAAAAGGAGTGCATATCAGATAGGGTGATAATTTAGATTCATCAGTTGACTACCTAAAGCTGGGGGACAGTCACTGGATCCTGGTCGCGGGCTGGTGTAAGTACATAACTACCTTTAGTCCTGAACTCTGGTGCAGCATTTTGAAATCCCTTCTCCTGAGGCACCTTTAGCCATCTCTGAAGTTGCACTGCTTAAATCTGTCTTGTCTAACCTCTTCTTGGTATCTTATTTATCCATTAAAAATGTACCTTTAGCATGAAGTGTAACCAAAAGAAACAGCAACAATTCTGTTTTGCCTTTGCCCTTAACCTTAATGACAATTAAAAGAAAAAAATTACCTATTTAACCAATATTTCTCAAATCTCTGCACTGTTTTTAAAATGTTGTGCTTATCTTTGTCCCCTTAACAGCTGAACTCGATTTAGGTGGCTTATGGCCATTTTACTTTGGCAGTGATGAGCCATAAATTTTGATGCACCTTGGCTCTTTCTCATTCCAACCCACAGCTCAACACCTCGACAGCATGTGGTACAAAACCTACTCCTGCATTGACCTGGCCAGCCAATCCAGAGAAATGCGAATTGAGTGGCAGATCTGGGCATCTGAAGGGCACTGGGATGTCCAAAAAAATATCTTTAGAAAAAATGAAATAGCTGGGGTTTTGTCCACATGGCACATCTCATCTTCCCCCCCTTGCTTTGAGGAAGCCTGGGGTGGTCCCACTGGTACGGGGTTCATCCTCTTGGAATAAAAATAGTACCTTGGTCATGCTTGGGCCACTCCCCACAGATGCACGAGCTCTTAGCAGCTTTAATAGGCTATTGGATGTATCACCCACCTTCACCTGCAGATTAATTAAGCCCCCGAGATAGACACTGGCTTATTTTACTCCACACCTGTATTCTTTCTGGAGAGTGGAGCAACCCTGCATGAAAGTCTCTAGGTTTACCCAGTATTTGTCTTTGCTGACTCTTCCCTGTCTGACCTCAACCAAGTCATTTAACCTACCAAATATCTCTGTTCCCTTATCAGTGAATCCAGCGTAGTGTCTTCCTTCTCCACTTTATAGCACTGGTCCCTGAAGAAAAAGCCGCAGTTGGATCAAACGGAATTCTTCACTGTGCCATGAGCTCTGAAGAAGCACAGCACAACAGCCTTCGGTTTGGGAACAGGTGGGTGAAGTACAAAAAAGTAAAGTAAAACAAGACTTTAAATGAAAGAATCATCTCTCTGGTGTCTACAAAAATCCTTTGAGCGTTTCAGTGAACAACTAACTGAAAGGACAGCTGCTTGACAGTCTATTTTGATTGCTCTAAATTATACATATTTTAAATAAAAACCTATGTAACAAACATAGGACACAGAACTAAGCTGAACTCTTAAACTACAAAGCTCAGTAGGATTAGCCAAACAGGGGATTACAGCAAATCTAATTTGGCAAGAGGCCGTTACCTTTTAAGATAAAGGTTAAGATATTGAGATAGGAGCTCCACAACTATGCAGATGTCGCGTTCACTAAGTAAGAGCAGAAAAACGTCAGCCGTGAAATAATCCTTGACAAAACAGTGCACAACACACAAGTGCAACACAAGCTATGAAGAGGGATAACATCTTGAGGTTCTTGAGCCAGCGCGGTTTTCTCATCACCGCTGGCTCCGAGGAGCTTTTCATGATCCTAATCCTGTCTCCATCCTACTGCAATGATCCCATGGGGAGCCAGCACTCACAGTCACGGCTCCGGAGAGCCGCTTGGTTCCCTGCTGTTTCCAACTCCCCTTTCAGCTGCATTGTGTCGTTCCGCTGACTCTCGCATAGCTGGGCGAGCTCTCTCCGTGCCTCCTGTAACTGGGAGTTCTGTTGCTGTTCTTTCTCATGTTGCTGCTGGACACCTTCCAATTTGTCCTCGAAGCACTGAACATAATTTTTGGTTTTCTGAACTTCACTTCTGTTTCCTAGCCTGTTACAGTTTGATACTCTTGACATGCAGCCAGCTGGTCAGCTGTACCACTGATTTGCAAGATGAGTTGTTTATTGGCACTCTTCAGGGCTTTGTTTTTGAATTCTAGTAGTCGGGAGCCTTTCTTCCCTTTGTTGTGCCGTGTCTTTGATTTTCTTCCTTTCCTTCTGAAACTCTTCTACCAACATCTTGTAACAGCCCATCTTGGCTTGCAGGGCATGGTTCAGAATCTGCTCATCTTTGATTTCTTCTTTCAACTCATAGTTCTTATGCTGAAGTTGGCAACCGAATCTCTGAGGTCCCACATTTCATTTCGCAGTGTTTCGTTGAAAGAGGTCAGATCCTGAAATGACGGTTGCTGGGGGTGTCCGTGCTAGTGGTGGAGGAAAGGCGTGGGCTCAGTGGAGGTGAAGCTTTGGAAAACTGTAGAGGAAGATGAGAGGGGGGGAAAAAAAGTAAAATTTTGATCACTTTGATTATTCCAAATCTGATGTTTAGTGTTGCTGCATTTGACCACCTATCCTGCTCCTAGTGACCATTTCTCTTTATCAGCAGGACCATTTTTAGCATACCATTATTCATGTAGTTTAAAGCTGCTATGAACATTGGAGACTGTATGCTTTGGGCCTGTCCTTTTGGTCCTGGAAAAACAGAAATCTGCAATACATGATCTGGGTATATTGTAAAGTGTATGGCTCGAGTCCAAGCAAACCAGGCTGCAATCATATTCAGGTCTAGTTAAAAAACATCAACCAAGAGAAATTTCTCCTAGCAAGTCCAGATCTTCCCTAAACTATTTCACCCTCTTCCTTCCCTTTTGGGCAGACTACAACTAAGACCCTTTTAACTAAGAAGCCTGGATTGACCCAAGAACCTGTTAAGAAACATAAAAATAAGCAGAACAAAGCTTATTTTCTCAGGGGGAAGAGTTTTTTTTTCCCCCTTCACTCCAAACAATGCAGTCCCAGAGGCCCAGTCTCAAGAAGAAATTACAAATAATAGAGGAGATTTATGCTTTTGGGAGACACCATGCTTCCTCCTTCTCTTTTCCTCTAATTGAGGCATTCCAGGAGTTATTACAGGAGGTGTTAGCAATGGTATCAGAGTTCTTCATAGTGTCTAACCCAACCCCCTCCATTTTTTAACTCTTAAGGCCTGATGCAGAACATAGGAAGGTTAATAAAAAGCCTTTTACTGACTACAGCAGCCTCAGGGCCAACCCCTCTTTTAAGCCCTGATGTGAAAGGCATGCAGAAGCTGTCACCAAAAAACCTGCATCTAAATCTGCCGAATGGCTCTGAATCACCTTTTCTTTTCATAATGACACAAGGAAAAAGAAAGGAAAAAAAGGGCTGTCTTATGCACATGAATAGATGCATCTTTAGGCCAAGCAAAAGTAGGTGATGGTGAGCCCTTGGGGTTGCTTTCGCCCCTCTGCCCCAGGCCCATCAATCATTTCACACGCTAAAATAGGCACCCACTGCCCCACATCTACAATGTCTTTAACTTCTCAACACCCCTCTTTTAGTGGAGTTTGCTCAGCTTCCATGCAACAAGAGCAGTATGAAACCTCCAAAGTAGGAAACACCTGTCTCCCAGCGAACCTGATGGTGCCCAGTGCCCCAAGGGGCTGTTGTTCCGCGTTATTTGCTCAGGGTTGCCCAGCAAGTCAGTGGCAGAACATGGATTTCAATGTACATCTCCCATGGTCTGTGCCAGGGCTTTTGCAGTCTCAATTCTTTCAGCTCTTGTAGTCTGCTACTTGCATGCAAACACGAGCTTGCCTGGTTACAATCCCTCGCATTGTCTGCGATGCCTTTGGCCAAAGAGAATTGAAGCAAGCTTTGCATGACTCCAATGCAAAACCACAGGCTGGCTGGGGGAGCTGAGAAAGACACTGCTAGACAGGCAGAGATATTTTAGCCGCAAAAAGAGGAATATGACAGATGCCAGAAGTGGTTTAAAGACAATAAATAATTTAGTCATTCTCATAATGCACAACCTAGAGGTCATTTAATTAAATTACCAGGTGGGAAGCTACGAACATGCTGAAGCAGATATTTCCCTTCATGGCATTAATCTGTGAAGTCATTGCCACAAGAAATTGTGGATGTCAAAAATGTATATGGGCTCAGGAAAGGAAATGGACAAAGTTCATGAAAGAGCAATCAATCCTATAGGGTGTATTAACAGAAAGACACCATTTCTAGCTCAAGAAAATCATGAGCTGGGGGAATATACAGGGAAAGCATCGATACAATACAACCTGCTGGGGGAATATACAGGGAAAGCATCGATATAATACAACCTGCTGGGGGAATATACAGGGAAAGCATCGATACAATACAACCTGCTGGGGGAATATACAGGGAAAGCTCTGGTAAGACCCTGCCTGGGGTACTGTGTTCAGCTCTGGGCCCCTCAGCATAAGACATGGACCTGTTGGAGCGGGGCCAGAGGAGTCCATGAAGGTGATCCAAGGGCTGGAACACCTCTGCTGTGAGGAAGGGCTGGGAGAGTTGGGGTTGTTCAGCCTGGAGAAGAGAAGGCTCCGGGGAGACCTTATGGCAGCCTTTCAATATATAAAGGGGGCTTGCAAGAAAGATGGGGAGGGATCCTTTATCAGGGAGCGTAGTGATAGGATGAGAGGTAACAGTTTTAAACTGAAAGAGGGCAGATTTAGATTAGATGTAGGGAAGAAATTCTTTACTGTGAGGGCGCTGAGGCACTGGCCCAGGTTGCCCAGAGAGGCTGTGGCTGCCCCATCCCTGGCAGTGTTCCAGGCCAGGCTGGATGGGGCTTGGAGCAACCGGGTCTGGTGGAAGGTGTCCCTGCCCAGGGCAGGGGGGTTGGAACGAGATGGTCTTTGAAGGTCCCTTCCAACCCAAAACCCTTCTGTGATTCTGCGATCCTATATCTCCTTGCACCTTCTATTGGTCTTGAAATACTGGATTAGAAAGATGTTTAACCTGAGCCCAAATAGCTGCTCCTGGGGCCTGAAAGGCTGAGCTTACCAAGGGCCCTTGTAACACCTGCTCCAGACTGGAAGACCCAAGAACAGACTCTGTTTCAGCTGCCGAGCATCACCAGCCTCCATACAATACATACATACAATATGCATTACTGTAACATCCTTTGTGGCGGAGCTGAATTTGCCTCGGAGAGATGATTTGGCCTTAAACAGCTTTTTCTGCCAGAGATGGAGGGATACAGGGGTTACAAAGAGATATAAACCAGCAGTCTCCACTGTGCCCCTCAAAAAGATTAAGTGAGGGGAGTGATCCTGATTATGGGCCTTTTATCTGAAGGCAGGGGAATCAACACAGATTTATTCAGGTCAGGGGAATACTGAGCAGCTGATCACATGCTAAATATTTATGTCCAGCTGGGGGATTCCTCGGGATGATATTTTTCCACCCATCCATAAAGAAGCTGGCAGCAGACGCTCTCCAGAGCTCATTAATGTAGTGGTAACTATGTCTATAAATACAGATGTCGGGACTTGCTGAGGCAGAGGACAGGGCTGGATTTGCTTTGGCTGCAGATGAGATTTTTGACAGTGGGTCAGAAGCTTTTCCAGCTCTGAACCGGTGAGACTTTGTCCCTTGCTCTCTGACTATGCTTCCCTGGCTGGTGACAATTCACTTTCTAACCAGCGGCCAGAGAGGAGAGCTGCTGGCTTTGATCACAAAGTCAGCAGTAGGTAAAACAAATGGTAAAGGCTCAGGGCATTCCTTCTCTCTTGCCCTGTCCCCTGTTGAGTCTCTGATACTGGTCGGTGATGCAGTATTTCTGTTTCCACCAGAAATGTCTCCTCCACCAACCTGGGGTGGTGGTGACCTCCTGGAGAACCACTGATGGTGCCTCGGTCAGCACCTAACCACCCTTCTCAGACACGGATGGGAATGCAATCGGCACACAGTGTATTATATGAAACACCTTTCTGTAGGGTTTTCTTACAATCTCACTCCTTTCCTGTTGCTGGGTGGTTTTGATCTCAGCCCATTCCCTCCTGGTGGGGGACAATAGGTCTTGGCTTGACTTTGGTTTAGGTGTTGGCACATGGATTTGCTTAAACCTGGCTATGTTATCATCAGTTGTAGTAACAGCATAGCGCTTTAGGAACTGGTCTGTCCAGGCGTGACCAGCTCTTTCGAGAAGCCTCAGCCCATCTGCTGAGACACTGGCAGAGGCCAGAGGATGCTTTTGTCTCAGCAGAGGTGGATTTGGAAGAGAATTGGTGGAAGGGTTTGCCCAGACAAGTTGAGCAAGCTCCATCCTTGAGGGTTTTCAAGTCACACCTGGATAAATCCCTGAATCTAAACCCCAGAGCTGACCCTGCTGTGAGCAGGAGGTTGCACTAGAGACCTCCTGAAGTCCCTTCCAGCCTGCATTGACTGTTGATCCCATGGGACAGCCCTCTGAGTGTGTCAGGAGAGGCTGCTAAACAATGGAGAGAGCATCTCTCCTGTCCTGGGTGTGACAAATCTCCCAGCACAGACCATCCACCCACTGAGAACCAAGGGCTGACCTACAGGTGTAACTTGGGGCTGAAATGCCCCCAAATACATATGGATCCCCATGCTGGTATTCTCAGTTTTTCAGCCTTTGTTCTAGTCTTATTAGTCACACTGGCTTGACACATTCCACATCGATGCAGATGCATTTTTTCTGCTTTGAAAGAGCTTTCGTCTATAGGAGGTTTAGTCCTTCCCCCCCTCCCCTCCATCCTTGCTACTCATCCTGTATCTACCCCTATAATTGCATAGATATTACAGAGAAATGTTGCTTCCATGAAGGCCAGCAGGGTCAAAATGGAAATACAGGAATCTCAGCATGAAATTTATTTGTCCTCCAGCTGATACACATGATAAGTGTCAGAATAGGTGATTGATGGGCTGAGCATTGCCCAGCCATGTACAGTCAGAGGCAACAGCCAACCCAGCCTGGGGACAGCTCTTTGTGTGCAGACCAGTCCCCAAACCCACTGCTGAATAAATGCACGTGCAAGTAAACAAGAGTATTTCTTATGTGTGCAGATGAGACAGAATAAGAAATATTTACTCCCTCCACTGTCAGTCTTTAACCAATTTATTCCAGGAAAAATGGAGTGAGTGAGGAAAACAACGTGAGTAATAAGACGGGAATGGAGCTACCCTGCTGGGAATTCATCGAACAGATGGATGTCCCACTGTATAAATATTTGATCATGTTTCTGATCAAAGGCACGTAGAGTAATTCACTAACCTGTGTTGAAGCAGGAAGAGAGAAAAGCCTTTCTTTTAATATAAATCTTGCCACTCTCAAGCCTGCAACCCTTAAAGAATAGCAATTAAGAGAGGGGGGGAAAAAGCCAATTATGATATAGAGTGTTCAAGGAAGAGCAAAAATGTGCCAGAAAAATTGAAATTTTTTGTGGGTCACCTGTGGGGCAGGAGCAGTTTATTTGCCCCGGCGCATCTATTCATACCCTGACGGATCTGCCATCAGGGCTGGGTATTAGCTTGGTTTTAGCTGCTGCTGTGCAAGGAGATGTTTATGTGGAGGGCCACTAACTCCATCTTGTGACTGACTTTGCCCTCTTCTCCCACAAGGAAATAATCCTTATTATGCACAAAACACCCTGGGAGAAACCCTGGAAGTCTGCACATCCATCCAGCAGAGAGCACTGATTTTTTTTCTCCTCTCTCTAAGCAATTATTATCGGTCAGGTAAGTCAAGTAATGAGCTTGCCATCTGATTGGTTCTCAGTCCATTATTTCACAGTGCACTTGAGAATAGATGGAGGGTATATGTGTGCATGCATGTAAATATGTGTAGATTTTGCTATTGCTTGACATTTTGACCTATGTTTTTATTGGACAGGACCAATAAAACGACCTTGAAAAGTGTAAACTCTCCATGAAAGAGCATTTAGTTTTTGAGGCAGATGGAAATATTTTGCTGTATTGCTCATACAATAATAACAATAATAATAATAATAAAATAAAATTCAGTCCAAAGTAATTTTGGTTAAAACCCTGAAATCACTACTTCCAGTGTAATAGCCAAATATTATGATTTCATTGAAAGCTTCCCTTCCCCTTCCCCTTTGCCTTCCCCTTCGCCTTCCCCTCGTACTTAGCAAAGCTTCAGCACAAAGAAAATCTCTAAAGTCGTATAATTCCCTGAGTGTTTTTTTTCCAAACAAACAGTTGACATAAATATGCGAGAAGATGAATCCAAACCACGAGTTTACTTTGCTTGCGGCGGTGGCTGCAAATAATCCGTACTGGGGGGTGAATGTTGCATTTATCAGCGGGAGATGAAAGAGGATCGGGCAGACCTTCTGAAAGCCGTGGAGCAGGGCCAGCAAGCCTGAATTTGGGCTATTTGCAAGGGACACTCGCCATCTCTGATGGCCAACGCTTGGAAGCCAGCGCCTTGCTGGTGGGACCAAGAACCCTGTTCCCAGCCCTATTTCCTAGGCAGAGGCGCCACCTGCTGCGATACCAACACTTCTCCATCCCCAAACTCCCACGATTTTCTCAAAATCCATCCAGTTTGGAAAAATTGGGAGAGGAGAAGGCGTTTCGCATCTCCTGGATGAGATGGGGACTCAGCCTTGGCTATGAGGCACCTCTGCAAAATAACTTTTGCTTGTAGGGAATATTGTGCTCCTCTCCATCTCGGGGTGTCCCTTTGGGCCAAGGGTGCTCAGATCCCCTTTCCAGTGCACACGGAGCTGCCAGCTCGACCAGCACGGCTGGCATTTAGATTGATCCTTGTTTGTCTTAAGCGGAGGGATCAGAGGAGAGGATGGTTGAAATGAGCTCTGCAAAGGGGAAGGTGGTTCCCGTTACGCTCCTGCAGCTACTGCTACAGCGGAGCTGGGGAGGTCCTGCACAAGGCTCACAGAATCAGAGCTTAATCCAGGTTTACCAACTCCTTTTAACATCAGCAAAGCTTGATGCACCCCTGTCTGACATGCACTGATTCAACCCATTCTCAGCTTCTTAGGGTCCAGGTCCTGCAGCTTGAGCCTGGCCAGGCAAATAATACCTGGGCCACCTTGGAGAGGGGACTGTGGTACCTGCTCGCATTGGAATCTGTAGGACAACAGGTTTGTCCAATGGCCGTGAACGCTAAACTTTCACTTTTGTCAAATCAAAGTGGTTGGGGGGTTGTCGAGTTTTTTTCAAGTAAAAACCTATGTCTTTGGAAATTGCCTGCCTGGCTTGGGTGGGAGCACATGAATGGCTTCCCAGGGAGGCGGGTGAAATCTGGCTGTGTGGCTCAAAGATTGGACCCATCTTTGACTTGGGGGAAGTCAGGGACTTCTCCGTGAGAAAGAAAAAGTTGGGGTGAAATTCTAATTCAGCCCGGGAGACCCGGGGCTCAGGTCATGGTATGGCTCAGAAGGGAAACTGAGGCATGAAGTGACGCATGAGAAAATGTTGCCTAATTCTCCAAATTCATCAAGAGCACCAACACCCCCCCTTTTCTCAGCATCTTAATCTGCCACACAAATGCTGACTGCTGTCACCCCTGCTTGCTCCGAGATACATATGTGCGGGGTGGGGGGGCTGCAGAATCAAGCTGACTGCTGTGAGTACCCCATGTAAGGCTGCAGACAGACTTCAAGGTGTAACTTTATGGGTTTAACGTCTACTTGGGTCCCCCTGAGCCTCACTCCAGCTTGTTCCCTGAGCTGAGAAACCGCCTTTGAACATTGAGGTTCCCATGCACGTAAAAGTCTTCCCCACGCTCACATATTATGGCTGCTTCTGCTGGAAATACTGTTCCTGTTGATGTTTTTTAATGGGTCATCCTTTTTCTGTCCCTTTTTTTTTTTTTTTTTTCTGAATCGTGCGCAATCAGTTACTTGTTCTCTCCTTGCTTATAAGCTTTCTGGGGCAGGAACCCCTGCTTTGTGCCATCCGTGGGATGGGTTATTATATGACCACCTATCAATCACAACCGGACAGTAGCAGGACCCTGGTCCATGCCTACGTCTTCTAAACGCTCTGCTGATACATAAAATAATCACTACAAAACCACCATGGACATTTCCGAAGCTGGGAGGGACAGCCAGCCCCAGACCAGCCATAGGCTGCAGTTCAATGTGCATTCCCTTTTGGGGGTATTTCTTTTGGTGTGCTAGTTAAATCTGGTCTCTCTCTTAAGGACAGTTTGCAAAACTGAAGACTCACCCCAAGGCTGTTTCAAGGCAATGTGGCCAAGACACCTCAGTCTGCTTGCAGTCTTGCTCCTCACCAGTGGGTGTCATCTCAAAACCACCAGTCCTGGACTTTGTAGCTCTAGCCAGGCTGTATTCCAGTTTACTCTTTGCTGTACTTTCCAGTAGGATTTTCTCAATCTGGAAAGGGTGTTGTCCTTTTCTTCCTGCTGCGATGGCCAGCCTTAAAATTGCAAGTGCAGGCAGAGCTACTGCAGTCTGGGTTTGCACAGCATGGAGCGTGGGGACGAGTCCCAGCTTAGCTGGCACGGGCTGCGGCTGGATCAGTAGCAGTTGACAACAACATGACCCATGCACACTCCAGTTTTTACCCATCTTCTTCTCTTTGCAGCCCACTCTTTAATCCCCTGCCCTGCAGTTCTGGGTCCTGCTTTCAGAGAGAAGGAGCTAGAACCCTAGAGCTTTGCAAACACAGGCTAATGGGGCTTGGGTACACAAAGGTGAGGTGATTCTTTAGGTCCAACATATTTAAATGTAGCAAGGAACCAGGTAAGACACAGAGAAGAGAAAGCTCTGGGGAGACCTTACTGCAGCCTTTCAGTACTTAGAGGGGGCTTATAAGAAAGATGAGGACAGACTTTTTAGCAGGGCCTGTAGTGATAGGACAAGGGGTTATGGTTTTAAACTGAAAGAGGGGAGATTCAGACTAGAAATAAGAAAGAAATGTTTTACGCCAAGGGTGGTGAGACCCTGGCCCAGGTTGCCCGGAGAGGTGGTCGATGCCCCATCCCTGGGACCATTCCAGGTCAGGTTGGACGGGGCTCTGAGCAACCTGCTCTTGGTGAAGATGTCCCTGCCCGTTACTCAGTGCTGGAAAGGGACCTGCATGTGATTATTTCCCTCCGTGGGTGCCTTGTGCTGCCCAGACTGAGCTCTGGGCTCTGTACAGCATTTTAAGACCTCGAGCAGACAAGTTTGAAGCAGACTTATGTCTCTGCTTTGCAGCAGACATAGGTGTGATGACAGCATGGATATGCTACAGAAAAAGAAGGAGTCAGAGCTGGAGATTGGTTAGAGACCAAACATCAAACATGGGTCCAGATTCCTTCCCCAGATAAGCTCAAGTTCACCTCTGGTCACAAATATCTCGAGGTACATGGGGAAGCAGAGTGGTTTATAGGCTCCCGGGAGAAGCACTGAGGCTCAGCATCCATCTCCACTATGAACCATCCGCCTCACCTTGGCCTCGCTATAGATGGGTCCCCGCCTGCAAAATGGAGACTGCCACAGCAGCATGTAAGCACCTTGCAAAGGAAAGGCCATCTACTGCTCGACAGAGCCCCTTTCCAGGAAAAAAAAAACCACTCCAGTGGGTTTGGGAGAGAGGTTTTTATGATGATAAATCCCCTAAGGATTGAGGTTGGACAGGTCGCATGGCAGGGAGGCATCTCAGGACATTGCATCTGCATCTCTGTTGTCATCAGCATCCCACCGATTTGGGAAGGAAGAGCCCCTAATAACATCCCAGTGTCGCTTGCCATGGAAACGGCTGCGCCAGTACCAGCAGCAGGTGGGTTAAACAGCGCGTGACACCGTGATGTTCGTGCGCAGCCCTGGGTGACCAGGTTTGAAAATGAAAATGAAGGCGAGTTTGCTGGGCAGGTGGGGGTGTGCATCTGCTGGGTTCCTGTCTCCGATAAGGATTAGATGGTTGGAAAACACCAACTACATATGCAATTCCTCCTTTTCTTCTTTTCCTGGAAAAAATGGGCTTGGATCAGGACACAATATAATGTTCTTCCTCCTAACTACCCACTGCTCACATGGCCAGCCCTGAATAGACCATGATCACGCTTGAAAGTGGTCTCAGTGCTTTCCTCAAGCAATCAAGCATCATATCTGTGATGAGAGCTTTGTTTTAAACAAGTCATTGACCCTCTGGCTTTCAAGGAGAGCTCAAAAGTGCTGATGGGACTCTGACCCACAGCAGGCTGTGGTTCCTCCAGCACCATCCCTTAAACAGAGAAGATGCTCTGAGCCATCTTCCTAGAAACAGTGGGGTGCTTCAGGAAGATGAACGTGAGGACCACCTCCATCTTTCCAAGTACTACTAGCAAAGCACTAGGACAGCCTGAGGGTGTCTAGGAGCCTTAGACCAATGAATCTCCTTGACTTGCTGTTGTCCTCTCCCTTCCTTCTCTTCTTCTATAACATTAAATGGTACTTCTGACCTGGATTTTGTAATTATGATTTATGGGGATGTTTGCACTGTGGAAAGGCTGAGCGCTTTGTCCCTGTGCCTGTTGTGTCCGAGTGCCCATCGACCCCCCACGACAATGTACTTTTTGCCTGGTCCTCTCTTCCAGTCACGGTGATCACAGAGCATGCGCTGGGCAAGTGCTAAACCATGTGGCTGGGTTGGGTGAAGAGCAGATCCTTGTTCTCGTACAGGGGGAAATGCAGTATGGATCCCTTCTGGTTGGAGGAGAAAGCTGTACCATGGTTTTTCTCATGTGTGTTGGCCTGTGTTCCAGCTCAGAAGACCATGTTGGAGCAGCTGTGGGTCAACTCTGGCAGATCTCTGGCTCACAAAGACCCAAAGCTGCAAATCTTGGGCACTGACTGACCTCCCCATCCATACAAAAGCTCAGCAGCCACCAAACCCACAGGTACTGCAAGGGTGATGCCCAAGTCCCTCCTCCAGTAACTAAGATGCCCCAGCAGGTTGTGGTGGAGCTGGCAAGGAAAGAAAGCACACGTTGGTCCCTTGCAGCCATGAGGTGATTCCTGGAGCAAATCACAGGAACCAAATTTGCAGCAGGGTGTTTAACCAGTGGGGTTTTTTTCAGGAGGATGTCAAGGGGGATGTGCTGTGCTGTGCCGGCCCATCCTGCTCGGAGCTGTGCCAGCCTGGCACTCCGCAACCCCTCGAGCTGCCACCCTCACTGGAGATGCAGAGAGGGGTTTTGGTGTCCTCAAAAGCCTCCCCAAGCCATCAGGAAGGGAGAGAGTTGCTTCATCCATGTATTACTTCATCGCGATGCGGCAAAGGCGCCTGCGTTAGGCCTTTCCGTAAGTCACCCCGCAATTACACCTCGACTGATTGACTCCTCTTTTCTCATTCCTTTCAAAAGCACGTCGTTAATGGGCGAGAGCCCGATTGCACTTCACGTTAATTCAGTTGGCTGGACCAGAGAGTAAAATGAATGTTTTCCTGAGCTAGATTTACTCCCCCGAGAGACTCCTCTCCCGCTTCTTCCCCTCCCCTTGCCATCTGCTCATGACAAGTGCTCTCGGCTTTCCTCCTATCCACCACCACCCATCCATCTCCATCAGCACAGCTAGCCATGCTGAGCGCACTGCATAATAAGATCTCTGCTCTCTAATTAGCCCTGTGTATGCTGATTTCCTAGCTGTGGAAAAAATAGGGATAAAGGGCTGGAGGGTAGGGATGGGAAGGTACCTTCTCCTCAAATACCTGTTTGTACTAATGGGGTTTGCTACAGAGCAGGCTGGGAATTAGAAGAAAAGTGTTTGGGACTTTTTGGTTTCACCTCTCTGAAGGTTTGAGGTTTTGGGAGAGGCTTGCATCCGAAAGGTGATTCCTGGTGCATGTATGGGACCCAAATTAGTGCTTGCACCTGCACTGGTTGAAGTGGTGGGGTAACGTGGGACTGCAGGGTGAGCTGCATCCTTTTGGGGTGAGCAGTAAGAGATGACCGAGTGCCTACGGGGGTGTTGCATCCAGGGCATGCAGTGGCTGTATATCTGCTTCCCTGATTTCGAGGGGTTTCTTTGGACCTGAAGAAGAAACTATCTGCAACCCTAGTGCTAGCCTTTCTTTTGGGTCTTAGTTGCTCCAAAAAGTAGAAACCTACACCAGTAATATTTTTCCTTCTTCCTCCCTCCCCCTTTTTTTTTTCTTTTGAGAACTGTGAAAGGAACTCAATTTCTCAAGCAACAGAACCTTTTAACTGTTTCTGTATTAGGTGGGATTTTTTTCCTTGCAGAAAATACTATCCTCTAAACAGTGATAGTTAATTTTGTGACCACTACTGAGATGTCACGGCACATCTCACCCTCAGGCTAAAGCCATAATTTCATGGATAATTTATGCCACAGTCCCCATCCAGCCAGCAATGGTGATATGGGATATACAGCGTTAGGACTTTGGGTACCACATCAAAACGAGGCCTGCTCCTGCGATGCAAAAAGCTTGTTTTTTTCTTGTTCCACTCTGAAAGACCACTAGTTGCTGGTGGGTTAACATGGTCCAGGCAGAGTTTGGGCTGGCTCTAGGATGGTGCAGTCCCACGTGCACCATCCTGCCCTGCACATCTAAGGCAAGCATCGCATGGAGGCTGTGCAGTGACTTCATCTCACAGGCAGCTAGCTCGGCTGCCCCCACCACAGTCCTTCTCCTAACCTTGGCTGGCTTTTCTTTGCTTTTCCCTTTAATCAGTCTCTTCCTAGGGCATTGCCTCTTCCTCTGTTCAGATTATCACCTCCTTCATGGTGCATATGATTTTTATCCCTTCATTTATATGGTCGTTCTCCCTCTCTATTTCCTTCAAGCTCCCTACCTCCTTCTGGGTCTGTATTTTTGCGGAGTGTTAAGTATAGAATGAGGGAGAAGATTATGGTAAAGGGTGGTAGTTCGGGGGTGAGCTAGATGTGAAGGACCGTACACATCATGGTTATGGCCGAGAACATCAACACGGCCTAGGGAAATTGGAGGCATGTTTTGGGAATGGGCAGAGGGAGACAAAGAGGTTAAAAGGCTCCTTCCCTGTGGCTACCAAACCAGAGGGACACAAAAGGAGAGGGAAGAGCCCAAAGGGGAGGCTGAGGTTGGTGGCTCCCAGTGCTGAGGCAGCAGGGAGGACATCCCCATCCCTCATGGCTTATTAGTGGCTCTGCTCCACCAAGGCTCTGCAGAGCTGTAGGCTTTCCTGTTCAGCTCCCAAACCTTTCCTGGGGCAGTGCCTGCAGAAATCAAGAGTACTAGGCAGAAACCAACCCACCTCTCTGCTGTTTTTTTCTACAGAGGAGGGAAAAATGAAGCCACACAGTTGGTGGGATGTCCAACGATGCATGGGACAACAGATTGCCTCCTCTGTGCGTGATGGGCATGTGTGCAATTTTGGGACCATCTCTGCATGGATGCCAACAGAGGTTTTTGGACTCAACAGATCCCTGCATTACATTTTTTTTTTTTTTAGCATAACTTGGAGCTTGCATAGGCTCTTTGAATTCTACCAGGGCACAAACACAGGTATCTCATCTGTAAAAATGAGTTTAGAGAACAAATAGGGAACAAGTCATGGCCTCCAACACTGATTTAACCCCCAAGTTCATAAATGTTTAAGCCACATCCCAGGTACAAATTGCTCTCAGTTTTACTGAGATCAGGCAGATAAATGGCTGGACCAGTGCATTGGTCTCAAATAACATCCAGGAATCCTGAAGCATCTATGGAGGAATCCTGCTGAGGAAGAGATGTTCGTGAGCAGCTGTTTGGTACCAGGGGTATGTTGAGGAATGGCAGATGGCTTGACAGATGGGAAAACAGACTGCTGACAGCATGTTTTCAAAGCTGCTTGCTTTTACTTTGTCTGTTATACTTTTTGTTGCTAGTGTCTTTATCCCGGAGAAGCAAAGGACCTCTCCTCAGCTATGGGTGCATTCTCTGCTAGCAGACTGGTGTTAAAAGCAAGGGAGGATTTGGTTTCTTCTGCCAGTAGCTGGTCTTCCTGCAGTAGAGCTGAAGATGCTTCTAAGA
Source organism: Elanus axillaris (assembly GCA_026212715.1). NCBI lineage: Eukaryota > Metazoa > Chordata > Aves > Accipitriformes > Accipitridae > Elanus > Elanus axillaris. The sequence goes on along the minus strand of JANZLQ010000027.1, from coordinate 24,268,773 downwards.
GCAATCCGAGAGTGATTTGCTGGGTTTGGGGAGAGCAGGAGGTGATGAGAGGGGACTACATGCACAGAGTGAGTCTGCTGCTGCTGGCTGGCTCCTCCTGGCCAGGGACCTTCCATGACCACCAGACCAGCACCCTCATGAGATCACAGGGGAACCCAGGCTGGAAGGAACCTCAGGAGAACATCCAACCACCTCCTCCCAGGAGACTGAACGCTGTGGCCAGCCGTATGGTTTTGCAGTGTCATTACGGTGCCTGAAATACTTTTGTGGAGGGGATGACAGCAATGGGTGTCTGAAGGTGAAATTCATCTGGGCCTGCTGCCTTTAGAAATTAATAGGAAGATATCCCACCGTCCAAAGTACTCGATTGTCCCCATGTGCTTGACATGTTCCAAGCCTGACTTCTAGAAATGCTGTTTTTTTCCCCATTGCACACCAGCCCTGACATGCATTAAAAATTGTTCTGTCAAAAATTATACCTTACTGGGGGATGTCTTTGTAGTATAAAGCAAAGGAACAACAGAGATTCATGATCCTAGGAAGGCAAACAATCATACCTGCAAGGCTGGGCAGGGAGTTCAGCATAGAAGACAAGGATGGGATGTTGTAGGATTTTATTATTTTTTTTAAGCCAAACTGCACTACGTAAAAGTGAAGAGCTCTCTCCTGGCAATGATATCTGCTGGAAAAGAGCCTATGAATGCTGAACTCCAAGTGATTTCTTAAATCCTCTCAGTCCTATGTGCGAAAGAAGAGAAAACGCAGTAAGTAAGGGGTGCAAATCTCCAGCTGTGTGAAGCTCAGAGAAAGACATACCCATGCAAGCCGGCAGAGCTGGTAGAGAAAGCGTCAGTAGAGTTTATGAAATTAGAGTTAATATTCTTTCCCTTTTGTGCTCTCTGGAACAGAGAGTGAAGATGAATTACTGATTGGAAGCTGATGACTGTCTAGGGATGAGGGATGTTAACTCGCTTACATTTAATTTGGGTAAATAGAGGGCAGTCACAGCTGGTATCAGACTGGGGGGGGGGTTCACCTGCACATGCCTGTACCTGCAGTCAGTGTTTCTACAGGGCTGGTTTCCAGAGCAATATTATGATTTAAGTTAACTCTATGGAAAAATATTGAAAAGAAGTGGCTCTTTGAGAGAAGTTGTGCAGATGATAAAAGGGTAGTATTGCACACTCAAAAATAGGATCCTTCTATGTTAAAAACCATATAAAATAGCTGCAGCTTACATTGCTAAAGCCGCCGAGGTAAATTGTCTGACAAGGGATGGCAGGATTTATTAGAGACCAGATCTTTCAATTTGCCTCCCTATATTCCCATCTCGGATGGAGCTGGGATGCTGTAATGGGAATTAATTGCGACTTGGTTTTGCAGCCAGTCGTGGGTTTAGGGATGAGAAAACATCTGTCCGTTCCCCATCTGACACTCATCTCCCTCCAGCCTCTGACAGATGCTCTGATTTATCAATTCAGTCACTGCCGCTTACAAGACCCAATCCCGTCCAGAAGAGCCGTGACAAAGAAGGACAATTACGCAGTTATGCCAGCACAAATGACCAAACACTTGAGCAGCTGAGACAATCTGAACAGATTTGTATCAGGGAATGGAGACGGAAAGGCCATATGGTCCACAATCAAAACAGAGGACTCGTTATATGAATTTCCACTCTGAATGGGCAGGGACACTCATGGCTGTGTCTGTAACGAGAAAAACCTTGTAAATACAGGCTCTTTGGGGAAGTGCTCAGATGGCATGATCCAGTTTTACCCTGGTTTTCGAGCTGTTGAGTATTTGCAGGGCATGCGTTAGCATTCCCTTTTCATTTGCTCCATGGTCTGACGCCTGCAAGATGCTGGATGCACAAGCTGGTCACCATCAGCTCCCACCAACCCGGGGTTGCTCAGAGGGCCAAGCTCGCTTTTGAGTATCCCGGCTCCGCTTCTGTGGGCAAATCCTGCGGTGCTTTGCCATGTAACAAATAAGTTTCCTCTGGAAAGATTTGGGTATTAGATTCTTGGTTTTCACTAAGACTCTGCTGGGTCGAGGCTTCCCCTCTGCCGTCTGTTGTGGTATCAGGAGAAGCAATTCATAAACTGAATTTTACTTTTCTTCAAAGGGAGGGGAAATCCTGGTGTCCTGGTTAAACTACGATACCTGGCCATAAAACCAATGACCATTTCAGTCATTAAAACTGCAAGCGCTCAGCTTGCAAAAGGCCTCGTGAAGATGTCAGCTGTGTTTAATAGCGTTTGGACATGATTTATGGCTCTGTTCTGAGACATCAGCAGAGAAATTAACCCCAGAAATAAGCAGCCCTGACCAGAAGTGGCTCATGTGGTAAAGCACAGGCTCTGCTGCACTGATCCAGTGTTGACCTGTGGTTCATGGACCACTAATAAGCTCTAAAGCCACAAGAAGGTGTTTCACAGAGCAGAAACAAAGTCTGTTGTGCACTAATACAACCCCATTGCTGAAGGTCTAGAGACATTATGCAGGTCTGGTCCTGACTACCGGCAGTACCTGGAAGCTGATGTGGAAATGTACCAATTATCTTTATGATTGATTTTTTTTAATTAATTTTTTATAGTCATCACTGTAAAACTGTGCTTTTCTAGAGCAATACACTTATTTCTGGCAAGGGAGAATATTCTGCTTATCCCCGCCCCCAGTCATACAGACGCCTTCATTGATTGCCAAATAGCAGATACAAAGTGCAGTGTATTTTCAAATTGCTTGGATGCTCTTTAGGTTGAAAAGTGTCTGGGAAACCTCTAATGCTCTGCTTGTACATGACCTTTTGAATGAAGCACCTTCTTCCATCCAGCCGAGTATCATGGGCAGGAGGTAAAAGAAGGGTCAACAGGGGAGAGATGGAGTCAGTGCCATGAAGTCCCAAGGGATTTGGTTGTCATGTCCAGAGCGGAATGAGCCGTGCACGTGGGATCACAAAGGGAGTGGGACATGTTCTTCACAGATGGGATCGTGGAAGAATCTAGCAGCCAGGTTTTCCCACCGAGCAAAATGTCTGCAGTGAATCTTGTGGTTTTACCCCAAATTTAGCCAGTCTCATGCAAATTTGGGTAGCTTTTCCCTGTGAAGACCAGAGATCTTAGTTGCAAGATTCTAGCACCAAGATTTTAGCTGCACATTGAAATCTTGGCATGCAAGGAAGGGAGAGGCAAGCAGCTCAGGAGAAGGTGGTTGGAGCGATAAGGCAGTAAGACAGCATCTTTCTCCTTGCCTCTTTCTCGGAAACTCAGACTGAAACACACAGCAAAAATAAAGACAACTAAAGGTTCTGGAAATCTCAGCTAAGGATTTAAAGTCAATAAATAAACAGTGTCTTTGGAGGGGAGCAACAGACAGATCTTGCAGCACTGAATCTAGGTGGGTGCAGAAAATGCTGTGGGTTTGGGAAGGACCAAATTTTCCATGTGTCAAGGTCTGAACATCTAAATGTTTTCATCCAAATTTCTCTTTAAGCAAAGGAGGAGAAAAATCTCATGGCTGCAGAGAGCCTTGCTAATGGAAATATGCAATAACCATAACTTGAACTTGGCTTTCTCATAGGCTCAGAGTAATTTCCCCATAATATCAGGAAAATATATGGCCTTTCTTGAAGTAGCAGAAGCAGCATATAAATCAAGATTTTAATTGAGTTGAAGACATTTGCCAGCATTTCAGATTTGATTTTTCTGCTAAGCTGGAGTCAGATTGAAAACAGCGATGCAGGGAAACAAAAAGGAAACCTGAACACAAAACCAGGCAGATATTAGACCACAAATATTCGTTAGCGAATCACAGCAATAAAAAGGAAATGAGTCACAACCCTAATGCCGTAAGAAGGAGACTACCCAGAGCACAGTTTAATCAGAATCTTCAAGGACCAAATCTTTGACTTAGAGGTGTGGGTTTTTTTTCCCCCCAAAGTGTCCATTTTAATAAATGGGTCAAATATGACTAACTCTGAACTTGTTGTTATAAATGGGTTAAGAAACGCACAGGAGCCAGGCATGTGGTCACACGACATCCACTCCATGCCTTAGGGCTGGTCCTAGGCACCTCTTGAGTGTCCTGGGAAAGGGTTTTTCCTAACTGTTCCAGATGTTCTGCTTGCAGCTGGCTCCCAGAGGCCCTGGAGGCATGTGGAGGCTCTCCAGGATGGCCTCAGACCCCTCACCCTGAGCACCTACTGTGAGTAAAAAGACATTTCCTAGAGCAAAAGACCTGCCCGGTCATCTCTGGGCATACATGGGATCCCGTCCTGAGAGCAGACCTTGGCTGTGGTTCTTCTCACCCAGCCTCAAACACCGACACAGCAGAGCTCTCCCCTGAGCTTGTCATCCCAGAGCTGACAAACCACAATGATTTGGGATGTCAGGATCTTACCGCTCAGCTTTCTAATAGTGTAACTTCACCCCAGTATGGCCTTCACCCCACAGACATAACACTAAATGTCTGCACAGGGGCTGAAGCATTGGGTAATATTTCCGAGAACGAGAGCTCTTCAAATTCCCATTTTTTTACATGGGGAAACCGAGGCAGACAGTAAGCTGACTTCCCCCAAATTACAAAGGGAGTCAGCCCTTTCACAGACTTAAAAAAACTGCAGTTAAACCATGCCGGTTGCCTCTGCATTTGCTGAGCATCCTCATCGGCAGCCCCTGGGGTAGAAAGTGCCCCTTCTTCCTCAATGGAAGCCACAAAGATCCAGTCAAAGCTGAGCGCCTGGCAGCCAGCACAGCTTGTGCTAAACACCCTAAACATCTTCATATGAAAGGCTTTGCACCCTTCCAAACCCCACAGTCATTCTCCATTCCCAGACTCGGAGTCACAGTGTGGGGCTGTGTCCATCTGCTTTGGGAACCTCCATCCCGACACGGACACGCAGCGGCACGGAGGAGGCTGCAACCCATTCTCCAATGAACTTGGGCTTGGAGCGGACTGTGAGACAAACCCTGACCTTGCAACCGCCCTTCCCTTGCTTGGTGCTCACATCTCCCTGTGGCAAACTTAAAGCAAAGAAGCCTCGTTGATCACTTTTAGTCTTTAAACAATTTCTTAGTCTTTAAGCATAGGAGGTGTAGGCTCCAAAGGCTGGGACTGCAGGTCTGCAGAGGGATTTTCCTCTACCTTCTCCTCCTCCATCCCCTCCCCAGGACACGAGGGTATTTAATGGGATGAAGCCATCCATCCCACTCACTCATCGCTCATGCTGTGCCCCTTGGGATGGCTCCTCTCTGCACCCACCCACCTACAGCAAACCCCTAAATACCAGGCGTGCTGGGCATTGCCGCGGAGCCGCGGCACTGCTAGAGCTGGGATTTGGCCTCAGCAGCTTCCCTCCCCATCCCGTTACCGTCCTGGGAGAGGGTGCATCGATTTGGAGAGGCACTGGCTGCAGGTCGAGCAGTTCAGCCCAGTAAGGTTAAGGCTGATGGTTTCTGAGCGGCACCTCGTGCTGGGTGACACATGATGGTGTCAGATCCACTGGTGGAGAGAGCGAGAGACTGAGAAAATGGGAATGGATGACTCTTCCCAGGGTCTTTTTTTTTTTTTTTTTTTTTTTTAACAACTGCATTAGTTTGGTAAATAGGCAAACAAAAAAAGTTGTATTTTTTTTTTTTTTTTTTTTTTTTCCCCAGCTGCTTTTCCTGGACAACAATGCTGTTGCTGCATTTCAATTGAAAAGATGTTTTTTAATATCCCTGGGAAGGAGCTAAAATGGCTTGCTTTGTTTTGTTTTAAACAGAAGATATTAGAACTGTTTTTAAGTTACCTGGCTCTCTGCAATCATTATCTGCTTTCCAGAACATGGCTGTGTTGCTAATGAATGTCAGGACCATCAATTTACTGATGGGGAAACTGAGGCACAGGCGGTGACTGTGACATTCCCCAGGGCACAGGGGAAGGTTTATCGCTGGGATCTTAAATCTCTTTAGCTGGTTCCTGTGCTGCAGCCCCAAGCTAGTCGCAGGGAAATTGCACTTCACAGATGCAGTCTCACTGCCTTTGCACTCTGCTCTGGAAATGGCTTTTATGAAGACTAATTAGTATGGAAAAACAATCGCAGAAACCAGGGAGAGAGGTAATGATCCATGTGGCAAACCAGCATGTGCAGCAGACCTCCAGGCTGCCTGGTCGAGCAGAAACACAGCCCATTTTGGACCGTTTTAGTAAGGGACCAGGCTAAAGACATCGACCAAAACTTATGGATGCAGAAATCAGGAGGTTTTTCAGGAAAAGTCATGGAGAAATACATTTCCATAGGCTGCAAAATGGAGTCCGAGATGCTTGAACAAGGGTGGCCGGTTTTGCTCTGCAGCAGTCAGCGGGGAAAGTGAACAAGTACATGGCCAGATGTTACTCCAAAATTAACTGCTACTGAGCCCTTTCACATCCTTATGAGGTATTTTTTTAGGAACAGGAGGTAGGACCAGTGATTCTTTTAGTCTTATTAGGAACAGCCCAAGGCAAACTCTGCTTAAATGGATAAGCTGAGGCACAGAAAGTTTTGGTGACCTCCTCATGGCTACAGAGAAACTCTCTGCAAAGCCCTCACTAATGGTCTGCTCTGCACCGTAGCTGAAATACCAGCTTTCTGCCACCAGTCTGTGAAAGAAATCTCACGTGGGAATTAATTAACTTACTGCTTTTTTGTATCTGTGCCTTCTCACAGCCCATACCTGTGTTTCAGCCTGTAGCAGGGCTGCTTTTGGGATCGAATTTAACTCAAGTCCTCACCCCTGTGGAAACATGGGGTAAACTGCAGCAAGGGAGCATACCCTGGAACACAGGTTGGTGGACAGTCTGTCTTAGGAGGCACCTGAATATCCTCCGTCAAAACCTAGCAAGCAGCAAGATGCTCTAACACCATCTCAAAGCATCACAGATGAGAGATGTCCCCAGAGCCACAAGAAGGTGCAGGCTTCTGTTGGGGTACGTGGGACATCTGGGTCATCTCCTGCTCCGGAAAGGTTGAGAACTTAATTCTTTATTTTTTCAATCAATCATATCAGTGTCAGTACACAAACACAATCCAGCGCAGTAGAAATACTCTCAGTGGCATCCAGCCACAGCGGGGAGATGTTGGTCTGGTGTATTATACAGTGGAGAGGGGATGAGAGTGTTGCCCTCCTTCAGAGTGAGATGTAGCAAGGATTTGCCTCATTAGTTTGCAGTCAGGGTGCCTATCTGTGATAGCAACTCTGTGCTCGCCCCTGCTGAAGAGTTGGCCCCCAGGGTTGTGAGCTCTGGGTGCTTCCCACCCACCTTGCCCATAGCATGGTCGAAAGCATCTGCGCGACAACCTGGAGAGCTGCTAGCAGACTGCTCCAGAGCAGCTCGTCCTGTCTCTCCCTCATCCCAAAATCCCACCGTTATTGCATATGAGATGATGCTTTTGGGGAAGGAGAAATTAGGATGTTGAAAATCTCCTTTATGGGGCACTAAACTTGCTAGATGGATGGATGGATAGATGGATGGATGGATGGATGGATGGATGGATGGATGGATGGATGGATGGATGGATGATTAGTTGTAATAAACCTAGAGCAAACCCCGCTGTGCACTTCTGCAGCTCCTTGAGGTCCTTAAGCCTCTTTCCTCCCAGCCTACCTAAATCTTCCATCTCCTCTCCGGTACTAAGTTCTGAAAGACAAGACCGGCTCTGCCGTAATTGGAACAGCACGGTCCAGTGAACTGGAAGGAGAAAGGCACCAGGGCTGGCAGATGGCAACAGTGGGGTCTGTGCATGTGAAGTGTCTCCTTTAGGGAGTTTAGCTGTTCTCCAGGGTCACCTGAGTGGCTGGGAGGGATGAAGGGTTAAAGGGGCTTTTCAGATGTAAACATCCTTCAGCTACTGCATGGACACATCTGCTCCAACCCAGCTTTCAACAATAACTATGCACAATCAATTGCAAGCAACCCTACATGCAAACATCCATGTTTTGAGCACAGAGGAGGTTTGCAAATGCGCCTGCACTGAAGACTCATGCAAATTAGGGCCAGAAAGATGAATGCACTCATTTGGGACGTCAAGCTCAAGATTTGTCCTGAAGGGATGAGTGCTAGATGCCTCTACCGGAGGTTAATAAATCACGTAAATGAATAGACTGGATGATCTAATAGCTCCTTTTTCATTTTGTAAGTACTGTGATTTTAGAGGATATTTAATGGCTTTGAATAATAAACAACAGCTCTCCAAATGGAAAGAAATTCTTATGCAAAATGGAAATGAAACCCATTGAAATTTTTCATTGAGGGAAAAAGAGAGGAGAAAAAGAAGATCAGCTCATCCCGTATTTTTCCTCCCCATGAATGGCTAGTTTTTCCTAGACAAAAAGCATACCCCAAATGCTGGGTTCAAATTTCTGCTGGACTCAGTAAGCCGAACCAGGAACTGATTGCACCCATCACTATGGGGCTGAGAGGCTTCAAGGCTGCCTGGCCCTGGGTGCATGCTGCGGGACTCTGCAAAGGTGCTTTGGCTTTGGAGATGACTTTGGGGCCCTTTCTTTGAACTCTGATTTGGGTAGAAATGTTGAGAATTTACATGCTGGGGTGGCTCCCTTTCCTGAATGGTGTGAGCTGCTGTCACCCCAAAGCCTGTCCTAACCATTGCCACAAAAGGGGTGACGGTGCCATTTTCAACCCACCCAGTCCTATCTCACCTTGCACATGACCTGGAGCTTGCTCCATTGCACTTTACGCTGCCTTTCTCAGTGTGCCATCACAGTGACCTCATGGACCAGATACAACTTCTCACCTTGGTGTCAGTTGCTCAACTGTGCCTGCAGCTCATGGGTAAGGTACAAAAGGGACAAAGGAGGCTGTAGATGGGCCAAGCTGTTCCCCAGAAACACTTCTGGAGGACACGACCACCAGCCACAGTCCAGCCCTGCAGCTCCTTGCCCACCATGGGAAGAGCCACAGGCTACCTCTTGCTTCCAGATGGGAAGCAAAAGGGAGGAAAGAGTTAACAGCCAGGCACTTTCTGCAGTAAATCACCTGCCTGCTGTGAATCAGCAAAACCTTCACCTCCAAGCCTGTGTCTGTCTGGCTCCAGACAGCCGAAAGGCTGAGCAGCTCATTCTGCTCCAACAGACCGGTTAGGTTGCCTCTTCTGCTTGCTCCACACTTTAATTTTGATCAATAATTGCACAGTCCATCTCTGTCTCATGCCTGTCTCTTCACTGAGGTGTCATCTGGAGACCTTGTTTGCTGAAGAGAGGCTGGATGAGAGTGGCCAAACTCTACAAAAGGCTCATGGGACAAGGGACCTCTGAACATCTTTACCCCAGTACCTGCTCAATGCAGCATCAGCCCCAACTCTAGGCTGGGGTGGACATGTCTTTGTCTAGCCATGGCTCTTGATGGTGGTGCCAAGAGACAATGGACACCAACTGAAATACTCATAATTCCATTTAAATGTAAGAAAAAAACTTTTCCAGTGCATCAGACACTGGAACATTTTGCTCAGAGAGGCTCTGGAGTCTCCATCCCCAGAGATATTTGAAACCCAACTGGACAATGACATGATCACCCTTCTCCAGCTGGCTCTGCTTTGAGCAGGGGGTTTGGACCAGATCATCTCCAGAGGTCCTCGCTCAACTCAGTGATTTTGTGATTCTGTGATTTTCTGAAAACTGACCTCTTGACAATCTGGTGCTAAAAATATTGGCCAGATGTGCTGGATGAGGAATAATTCTTCTGGTTTCCAGGCATCTCAGATGGGTGCATACAACAGCATACATGTTGTAAGCTCTGTGGAGAAATACAGGCTGCTCCAGGGGGAAATTTGAATCTCTCACAGCTGTGGTTTTAGGTGGCCCTGTTTCCATCAGCAGTATTGGCTTAAGGTCATCCCTCTTTCCTCTCTCAGCTGAGAAGACTACTATGGAGGCCATCCATTTGTTTCAGCTGACAAGGACCATACTGTGAACCGGCGGACTTGAGGGACAGGGACAATATTGCCACCAGAGACTTTGTGTTGTGGGACCAAGCCTTAAAATAAATTCAGACTTGATTTCTCCTGTGGGAACTTGTAATCTCTTTAGGAGAGGGTATAGGATACACACCTGGGAGTTGGACTCAATAATCCTTATCCTGTCACTACAGGCCCTACTAAAAAGTCCCTCTCCAGCTTTCTTACAAGCCCCCTTTAGGTACTGGCAGGCTGCTGTAAGGTGTCCCCGGAGCCTTCTCTTCTCCAGGATGAACAACCCCAACTCTCTCAGCCCTTCCTCACAGCAGAGGTTCTCCAGCCCTCTGATCACTTTCGTGTCCCTCCTCCGTTCCCGCTCCGACAGGTCCGTGTCTCTCCTGTGCTGAGGACCCCAGAGCTGGACGCAGAACTGCCGGGGGGTCTCACCCGAGCAGAGCAGAGGGGCAGAATCCCCTCCCTCCACCTGCTGCCCACGCTGCTGGGGATGCAGCCCAGGACATGGTTGGCTTTCTGGGCTGCGAGCACACGTTGATGGGTCATGCCCAGCTTTTCATCCACCGGTACCCCCAAGTTCTTCTCTGTTTTCACTTTATTTTTTTTTGCCAGCCTTCCCCCCTTTCTCCATTCATAATCCACATATTTGCAGAAAAGAAATCTGTGATGCAAAATTGCCTTTCTCCATAGAGAAGGAAGAGGCAGGGAAAGTCTGCAAGGGAAGATTTCTTGTGATTTAGAGCATTATTATAACTATTTCATATTTCCAGGTGGAAACATCATTTGTGGCACGAGTAGGGCCATTGTCTTTTTAAAATTCTGCCTGAGGAAAAGGTACATTTCCAAGTACACTTTTTACAGAGCTCCTTGAAAGCACTAGAGATGGCACCAGCTGGTACCGCCTTATCCTGTGTTTGCTTGTCATGATTAAATGTGGCAGGATGGTTTTTCCGAAGAGATCAGCCTCCATTCAGTTGTCTGATGTTTCAGAAGCGCCTGCATCCCCATGTGCTGCCCGGATCTGTCTACTGAAAACAGCTCAGGAGCCAATCAGCTTTTCCAAAAACAAAGTCCCGTCTGCACAGATGCACTCTTGGCTTTCTTCGCATTAGCACTAAAATGAAATCCAAACCACATCTTGTCAGGTGACTGAAGAACTCAGAGTTATAAATTGCAACTCATACATTTTTAAGCACATTAATAACACTGCATTCATCCTTCTGATTTCAAACAATTTGCCTTTCTTCCTTCCTGGCTTAGCAATGAATTGTTTGAGATGTCGCCTCCCTCTGCACAGAGGAACAAAGTAGATGAGATGAACCAAGAGGCAAAATTCAGCCTGAGAAAATGTGGCTGATATCTAGGAGCTTTTCAGCAAAAGACAATAAGATATCTAAGATATTTTGGTTTGTAACACAGAAGAGGACTGTCCAGAGTCAAAACCTTCTCTGTTCAGTGTCCAGAATTAGAAATGCTAAAAAAAAAGTGGCAAAAAGGAAAGCATGTATCCTCTGTTATGCATAGTGGCAAAGAAGGAGAGAAAATGAGTAAGAGAAGCTGAAGGCTGCGAGGAAAAATACATGGTGACTGGGGAGAAGATAGCAAAGATAGCTGCAATGGGAATGGAGGAATCCTAGCAAGGGATTGGAGTTGTCCCTAAGTAGAGACAGTCAAACTTTTAGAAATACATATATGTTGGCTGTTGTAGTTGCCCTGAATGACAATAACCAAATATTTCTATGTCATCAGCAAAAGGAGATGTTAATCAATGATACAAGCAATCAATAGGTTTCAATCAGCAGATACCAGCTGGATGACCTGGCTGGTTTGAAATCAGTGATTGCCTGTGGAGCAGAGATCCACAGAGGCTGCTACAAGGCTCGACAGTCTTCAACATTTTCCTCAGTGATCTGGAAATAAATATAAAATTACCACTGACATAACTCACAGACAACACAAAGACAGCCAGCACAAAAATTATGATGAGTCACACAGAGCAATCTGGATTGCTTGGGCCCGTACAGCCAAAATGCACGTTAACAAAGTCAAAAGCTAAGTCAGAATCTGCAAAAATGCAGGAGGTTGTGGCCTGAGATCTGCACGTCATTTCTTGGGAAGAAGGGCTCTGAATAGGCTTTGGGGGCCACCAAGAGCAGGCAGTCAGTGTTATCTTCTAGGGAAAAAGGGGCTAGTGCCATCCTTCAAAAGAGGAAAGCGTTGCCACCAAAAGAAGCCCCGAGAGATTCAGTGGGGCTACTTATTATCGGACATAATAAAGCAATGCATATTGAAGTGTCGAGAGAGAAGAGTTTAGCAAGGTAAGTGGTGGCTTCCCCGTCTCCTGGGGCATGAGATCAGGACGAGATGCCCTCCTGGATGAGAAGGATTAACTCTCAGCTCCGTTCAGATGACATCTGGGAAAGGTGGAAAAGCCTTGGCCACAGAGCCTGCTACATATTGGGCAGGGTGGAGGAGCTTTGCTGCTAGTAGCTCAGAAAGGTGAGCTGAGGAATTAAACTGGTGTTAATTCAGCTTTGAGGAAGGAACTGACCTGGGTTTTTTTTGCTCTGTGTTTAATGGTTGGTCTGGGACACGTGTCACATGCGGTCCCATCAACTGGATGGTGGCACCCCTTTGCACAGAAGTATGGATCACGAAGAGCCCATATGGGCATAAGGGCTTGCAGGATTGGTGTCTTCTGGATGACCAGATGGATAAGAAATGCTCCAAGATTGTTTGGAGGGGGGGGATCCCCTCCTGGGAGAAAATTCTTTTGCCATTGTGGCCGTTGCACGTACATCTAGGGGCTGTCATCTTGAGCAATGGAGTCCCGTCAAGGGCAGTGGAACTCACGGAGTTGTTGTATTGGATAAAACTGGTCATCTCTCCAGCGTCCTAGTCCTAATGGCACCAGCTCTGGAGGGGCCAGAGGAGACGCAGCAAAAAAACTTAAATAACAGTGACAACACAGCTCATCGAAGGTCTGGAGTCTCTTTCAGAGAACAACCATGTCAAGCCCTTCCTCATTTTGTGTTCTCCTAAGGCCAAGCTCAGTCTGCCCTTAAGAAGGAAAGTATATCCATTTTCCTGCACTTCCAGCCAGCATGTGCTGCAGCAGGAATCTGATCAGAACTGTAGGTCATGGTGGAGGCAGAACGAAAATAGTATGTTTTAGTGTATTGGCACAGAATTGGCACAGCTGGGAGTCAAGTTGCCATGCAGAGCAATTGCAGTGAGCTGGAGAAGGTGAGAACCTCTGGGTTCAAATTCTGTAATACAGACACCAACTCAACCACAGATATTGGCCAGGCCAGTAACAAGCGTCCCCTGACAGAAACGACTGATGAATCTACAAAGCTGGACATACATACCAGTGCAGAGATGTTTGTAAGGAGACTGATTTTTCTCCAATGACTTTAATCGCCTTGCATATATATCTGAAATTATCTCACTGCAGGAGAAAGCTGGGGAGACTCCTTCTACCATGCATAAGATGAAGTTACTTCAACATTTGAAGTGTGCAAATAAGATGCTTAAATGTTGGAGATGAGCAGGGCTCTGCTGAAATTCAGGGGAGTGTGGACAAGGATCTTCTTCCCCCACCCTTCCAATCCAAAATCCATCTAGCTACACTGAGTATAAGGAAATTCATATACCTGTAAACAAGAGGCAGGTTGGTTATTTTCCCCCACTGGAAATTTAGCATCCTATTTTTCTTTTGGTTTTAAGTAAAGGGCATGAGAGATTTCAGGCAGTTAAAAATCCAGCAGTGAAGAACTGGATTTTTTATGCTGGAGGACAGCTATTGCCCCTGCTGTGCATTATAACTCCCTTAATGATGGATGTCTGCTATTTCAGAGGCAACTGGAAGAAAACAGTCTAGAAGGAACAGTTCAAGAATAGCCTGTAATGAGGGGAAGTGGCTTTCCAACTTCCATCCTGAAATGTTTAAACACAGTCTTTTAAAATAAAAAGCCTATCCTAATTGAAGTAAGGGCATATATTTTCATGTCCATACAGGTACTTGTGCAGTATTAAGGTTTTGATGCCAAAGTCTGTCTGGGAAAAGTGATGGACACTGTGGAGAGGGTGGATAGATAAGGAGCACCAAGTTCTTCCCAAATCTCTTCATGCTTTGTAGTGCAGCTTGGGTTTAACCTTTTCCGTGCACTTTTCACTGGGAAATCCAGCCCATCATTGCCATTATGCCATGAAAATTAAGACAAATGAAAAAGTCACTGAAATAATTATGAATAATACGTGTGTATCTAGACAGAAGCAGGAAATGCATTAGTCACCCATTTCTGAGCTGCTGGGTTGCTTTCAGGAGGGAGAAAACTGCACATTTCTGAGGACAGCGCTTAGAAAAGAATTTCTTGAGCAAAGACTAATGCTGGACTGAGATTCGGAGATGTGCTATAGTGGCAGTATAGCAGCTTGGGAAAGTGATTAAATTCTTTGTGCTTCAGTTTTCTATTTGCAAACAGGCAAAAAAAAGTATTTTGCTTTTCTACAGCATCAGGGCAGATGATCCAATATTGTGTTAGCAGCTGCAGTCCTAGCGTCGTTTGGGAATGGTGTGTGCATGTATTAAATTTAGATGCAATGAATCTACACTTTGCTATTACAGCAAGGCTCTTCCCTCCATTTTTGTGCAATCATTGACGCAATGCAAACTTCACATAAAGTATTACCAGACTTTTGCATATGCTTCTCTGGGGCACAGGGTGCCAACGCTGGAGATTCAACTCCCGGGACATCAGACATCTAAATATAAATGTAAACATTTGGGATAGTCGTCCCCAGTCACACCAATTCCAAGTGAGGGTCAATAGAGGCGTTCGTTATAAACCTGGAAGAAGAATCTGAATAAAACATGGCTTTCGGTGGTGCTCTCACCTCCTGGTTGCATCTACTTGTGCATGGAGGATGGAGACCAAAGCCCATGCACAAGTGGGGAAATGTGGTATAGAGGGTAGTGTGGACAGGAAAAGGCCATTTAAACACTTCCCTGAGGACCGTTTTCAAAATTATTTAGGAGCCTATATGTCCCCAGAGACTAGTGGCATTAACACCTGAAGACCAATGGAGATTTTAGCTCTGTTAGTATGACTTTGGCCCAGAAAAGAGAATTCCCCATCGTATACATCTCCTATAAAACCCCGTGAGGATTGCTACAGTTAAACCAGATTTCTGGAGAACCTCTTCCTCCTCCTAAAATGCACCCAGCCTAAACACCTTGCCATGAGCTTTTTTAATGTTTTATTAGCTTGCCTTGTTTTGAGAAACTTTCTGGTTTGGGACTGCTTTGGGGTTTGTTTCCTGGGTTGAATAACTGGTTTATCGTATTTCTGCTAGATGTGAATGAATAACTGAATTCTTCTTCTGTCATGATGCTCTTACTAGACAATCATGTCTGTCGCCAGTGCCCTGCGCAATACATTCACATTCACATTCGCTGAATACAAAAATAGCTCACCCTTTGAAAACCTGCTGTTCTGGGAGTTGCAATTGTGCAGTTTCATAAATATATATTCATCGTTCTTCCTGAGGAAATATAAACAAGGAATAGTTAATCAGAAATAAGCCACACAGAGGACACAGGGAAATCAATTATGTTTTCTTGAGCTGCTTTATTTAATGACTTCTATGAAGATTTATACATTCACATGATAAGTACTGAGGAACCAGGCAAAAAAGAGTCACTCCTTTCATGTTCACTTCCATGCAAATTTTTTTAAATTTTTTTTTCTCCTAGGGCAATTTAGGCAATTATTTTAAAGGAACATTTATTTTTGCAGCTGTTAGACTCAGTTGGATTGGTAAATATCTCTGCTTCCATTGGTTTAAAAAAATGGGATTACAGAGAATTGTGACTGGAGAATAAAGGATGAAAACACTAAAAATAATCCAATATCAGCTTTAATTTAATTATTTTTAATATCTTGTGTACTCTGGGTGCATGAGATAAAATGTTTAAATACTTAGGGATTTGGTACTTCTTTGAATGAGGCCCTCCTGAGGGATGGGCTCCAGCTGCTGAGCCTGGATCCAAGGCTACGTTATTCCGTTGGCCGGGATCACTGGGATCTGGCAATTTAGTTTTGCATATTAAAATACTGCATCTGTGCATTTGACTCCTTAATTAACCCATCCTAGGACACTGCAAGGGTCTGGACCAAGAGCCTCAACTCAGTTTGGTGCAGCAGTTGCGATCCAGAGAAAACGTCCTCTCAAATCCTTGTTCCTTTTCCAATAAGAGATAACACAGCTGCCAACCTTGCCTCACAGGTATCCCTAGATCACCAGATACAGCAGCTCTCCCACCACCATGAAATCATGATGTGGTGAGGGTCATAAGCCTCAGTTACATCTTGTGATCCATTTTGGACCACAGTGGGGAAATTTGCAGCTCAGGGAAGGGAAGTAATGGAGTTGTTTTGCCATCCCGAGATGTGTGAATACAACTTTATGGAAAGGATATTTTGGGTCTTGCTATTTTTGGTGGTTCACCTCCGTGCTGGTTAGCTCTGAGCCAAAGGCCACCAGTGAGAGTATCATGATGGTTCATGTAACTCCTGATGTTTTGCACTATAGGCAAAGTAAGGGCAGGTCCATTCCTATCTCTTCTGATCCAGACCCCAAACAACAGCATCTTCTCAGCTATTTTGGCTTTCTCCTTCCCCTGAAACTCGTGGTTTATCTTGCACCAAAATACCATGCGGGGATAGTACCTTCCAACCCATCTCTGTTCCATTACCTCAACACGGAAAAGCCATTTCAGGACGGTGATTTCATTATACAACATTGATGGGGATAAATTATTAAAGCAGTTTCATAAAAAATGAAAGACATTTTACACAGAGAAGGAGTCCTGACAGTAACCTAGATATGTCACAAAAACTGATTGCCACCAAATAGGAAAACCTGCCCCTTGCCAGAGCAAAGAGGGGTAAACTATGAAAGATGCATGAGGGTAGAAGGAGAAATGAAATGTCTGGAGTGACAGAGCAGGAGATAAACACATCAAGGTAAAGGAAACAAAAGAGAAAAGGCGATGGAGGAAAGGGGGGGTGGGTGAATAGAGGTTAAATAATTCAGGTCAGGATTTTTAAGAGCCTTGAAGAAACAAGGGAGCATAAGTCATCTAGGAATCACTGCGGGGGGTGTGGGGTGAGGAGGGAACTAACCAAACCCAACACGCTATTCACAGCATTAAAAAGAGCTGTTGGATATTCTGTGCCATTTGGACAGACATGGCTGGTGCAAATCCGCAAGGAGTCAATCCAATTGCAGGTATTTAAACCCTTCTGAGGAAGTGGCCTGTAAATCAGGAAGGTAAATCCAGCATTTTTGGCCACTTTACACCATGGATGGTGTTGGCCTCAAATCCTAATTGAATCCCCCCTCGGTTCTGCCCTGGTCCTCGATGGATCTGTCTCCGAGCTCTCCCCAGCCACCGAGCTCCTTCAGTCATTGCCTCATTAAATGGAAATAACCCATCAGATAAGGAGTCGTGCAGCATTAATCCACATTCACGCTGCCAGTGCCGCTGGTGGGCAAAACATCTCCTGTGAACTTTACATATCTCCTCAGCCCTGGGTAATGCTTTTCCCTGAAAATCAGCATAAATCTTCAAATCTGTGAAGCCCAGGACTCACAAAGGGCAAAATCCAGTCTGAAACACCCTCCCGAACACTTTCCAGTACTTCTGCTCCTCTTCCCCAGTTTTATTACCCAGCTCCTGGAGGGGGAAACAGAAAACTTTGCCACCTGCCTCTGTCTCCCTCCATTGCATTTCATTTCTGATCTGGAAATATTCCTTTTCTTTCCTTGCTCTAATTTCTGGTCTCCTGTGCTGCTCCTACTTTAGCCTTGGCTTTGCCTGGGGGATTCCTTCCTCTCCCTCAGCCTTACAGCTTTGCACCACTGCTGATACAAAGCACAGCCAAGGTTGTAAGGATGTACCAAGTACACTACAGATAAAAGCAGTCATGCAAAATTCAGTTGCATTGAATTAGTCTTGCTAGTGGGAGGATAATTCCTATTAATCACGTCTGTTACTTTAATACCTCGGGATAAGCGAAAGACAGGCAGAGCAGTGAATTGCACAAAATGAGGGAAACTCCCAGCCGCAAAGACTTTGGAATCTAAAAAGACAAGCATGGTAGGAAATTATGTACAGTACGCCAGGTCGGCAATCCGGCAGTTGTTAACTCAATTTTTTTTGAGAGGAGGAGGAACCTGAGTGGGACATTTTATGTAGGGGAAGAAAAGCTAAATGGAAAAAGAAGTGGAAGGAAGCAAGAGTCTGAGGATAGCAGTTGATACCAGGACAAAGGGGAGGGAAATATTAGCAATGGGGAACAGAATCTGCCAGGATACAAAAATTGTTATCATTTCCTAATAAATGGTAAATATTCCAGCTTGTGGCAACAGGAAAATTTTGGGATGAGAAGGGGGATATGCTGATTTAAATCAGAACACTGCCTTTCTATAATAAATGAAATGTTAATCTTTTTTTTTGGTTGGTTGGTCTGAAATATCGTACCTAGTCTGGTGGAAAACTATGCGGTTATTTATGAGTTACACAAATGTTTTCTGAAGTGGGCATCTTCTGCCTTGATTTGGGTGAGCATTTAAATCAATTCCACTGTTTCAAAACCTACCTCAGTGAAATTTCACCTCCCTACTTCAGACACAATTCCCCACAGTTTCCCCTGGTGAAATGAAAGTTGGTGGCCAATTGTTCCTGCTTTCACCTTGCGCTGAGCTGCTTCAGGGAGCTGAAGAGGCAGAAAACATTCATTTTAGTGAATGTTAGGGTTGGCTTTTCTGCCCCTCCAAGCCAGCTCCCTGAAGATCAGGTACTGATGGGAGGACAAGCCTTTTTTTTTCTCACGTTTTCCACCATGGATCTCTGGGTTACTACAAATAATTGTGTATAGGTAAGATCCTTTGCTGACTGGGTCTGTGGTGCCTTTTTTCCATCTGATTCAGAGGCAAGTGATGGGCTCCGAGACATCAGAGAGCAGCAGCCAGACGCCTGCCAGGTCCTGCTTCCCTGGGACACCAGCAGCTCCAGGGATCTGGAGCAAAACCTCCTGCAGGCCACCGACGTCTGGCGCTGGAGCTTTGGACTGGGCTCCTCTCTAATAATTGTGCAATCATGGTAATTATACACACAAAAAATTAATTACTTAATCATGTGTAACAAGGACCCTTCAGCTACTGAACGAGGCACATGCTCGGCACAATTATTCACAGGCATGTAATCTACTTCCTTTTGTATTGAATATTTCATTAGTTACTATTCACATCTCAGAGGTGCTTTGCAATGGTTCAGTGATTGGATTTACTCTAATTTCTTCTTGGCTTGTACAAACGCTGTCGCTACAAATATTCCTCTGTATTTTAGCCCTTTAACAAGGAGGTGCTTCCCAACCTTCCTGTTGCCAAAAAGAACTCGCTACCATGTGAACATCAGGAGCTTGAGGCAGTTTTAGGTTCCTGCTTTGCCTTCATGGTCCTTTGTGTGGCTCCCTGTGGTTTTGTCCCTTATCTATACAGCTCTTGGCAGCCTTGGGATTTTCACCATCACAGGGTGCCTTAGCAGTGGTACGATATGAATAGCAAATGGTCTCTGCAACTGAAGGAGTTTGGATCTCCTAAAACATTCATTCATTTTAAAGTTGGTCCAGCCATGGCTGGAATCACTCTTGATTTACTCCTGCACAGAATGGGGGTCTGTATAGGAAGAGTACTTATACAGGAGGAGGAGGAGGAGGAGGATGTGTATCACAGACTTGCATTTTAATTTTGAAATATTTGAATGACTTCTCCAAGCCCAAGGCAGTTTCCTTCTTAACTACACCCAGCAAATCAGACCCTCTGGTTTTGGAGGGCTTTGGAGCTGCCACGCTCCATGGAAGCTGCCCAGCTCTCCCCACCTCTGATGAAGTAGCTGCCTTGCCTAATTAATTTGGGAAGGAAGAGCAGCCAGCAGCTTAAAGTTAGTGCTTATGGGAAGTAAAGCAAATCCCAGCTCTAAGTGTTATAACACTTCAGCCTAAACCTAGAAGTATTTATTGGTGTGCGCTGGGCCAGTGCCCTGCTGGAACTGCAGTCTGGGTAGTTCACGCACTTGGCCATCTATAGGGGACAGGCTGCAGGGCTGGACTACATCTCCCATCATCTGCTGCAAACACCTTACGGACATAGGGATCTGCACCCAGAAGAGATGTGCGTGCAGACCAACCAGACCTGCTAATCCCATGACCTAGCTGCATTCCTCCTACAACATTTCCAGTTCGTACTTTACAATTATTTCAATGAAATATTTTTGGAAAAAATGCTGAGAAAAAACACTAATTTGCCAACAAGTTTTTGGTGTCTTGTACAGCCTTTGCCCTAAATGGCAAATTGAACAAATTGAATGTTAACAGTCTCAGAAAACAGCCTGAGATGTTCTTGGCTATAACACAATGACAAGGGGATCTGCCAGATGTTGCACAAGGTGTTGCTTCACCTGGCAACATCCAAATGCGAGTTCCTGACAGTGGTTAAGAATTTATAGTGCCTTAAATCTTCCATGGATTATTGAGAAGAGCTGCTGATGCTATCAACTAGGCTTCTGGGATAATCTCTGAAATCCAATATGAAACTTCCATGAAGTTCCACTTATGGAAGTGAATCTGATCTCTTTGTTGCCCGTGTAAACTAGAGAGACCATTGAAACCAGTGCCGTTCCACAGCTATGAATAAAGGGAGAATTGGACCCATTTTCTTTCTCTGACTTTACTGAATATAAATCAAGGCACAGACATGCTAACTGCATTACACAGATCCTGGAGACAGTAACTTCTCAGTGCTTGAGAGACAAGAGAAATTGTCATTCAGCTCTGCTCATCAGCTTTATTGTATACCAGCCAGACGATACACATTTCATGCAGACTATATGTTTGCTCCAACCGCCACTCAGAAGAAAGTGCTCAACTTCATGTGCGTTGGTCCTGCACTAAGGTACTTGGTTCTTGGTCTGTAGCACCAGTGTTTTTTTCAGGGGTCCTGGAAGCAGAGAAAGAACATCATTGCAAAGCTGTCAGAGCAATTGGCTGGTGCACAAAACCAAAATAACATCCCCAAGTTGGAATTTGCCCCGTGACAAGTGGCTCTGCAGAGCACTCCCCAAGCAGCCCACAACATGTTTGGTATGTCCTCAAGCTGGTTGGTGAGCCTGGTCTTGGTCCAAACCCCATGGATATCCACAAAATTAGGAGGGCTGGAGCTCCTGACTTTTTGACCAGCCCTTGATTCAACTGAGACCAGGATCAGGCCCACCCATCAGCTATGAAAAATGCTTGCCAATTGATTATAACCTGCATCGAACGAGCACCTCGCTGTAAAATTCTCTCACAAAGAAGCAGCTTGTTTCCCTCAAGGTGGGTGGTGAAAGCCCTATAATGCAGGAGAGCCGAGCTCTTGTGCTGCTCGGGAAGCACCCGGTGCCTGTTAAAACAACCGACAGGAAAGCAAGGCCGGCTAACACATGCTAACCCCAATTTGAGAGCACCCCTTCTGCTCAGTGCCCCCCAGGAGACACCAGGAGGTGATGGTGGCACCAAGGCGTTGGATGCCTGTTAGGATTAGCTCTGGGGCCAGCTCTGTACCTGGGGTAATGGTGGATGGGAGCATAAGAGAATAAAGCCTGGGAGTGAGGGTAGATGCTGCCAGGAGCTCTGGATGGGTGCTGGAGGGAAGGTCGGGTCTTGCTGAAGTGCAGAGGGAGAGTTGGGGAAGGAAAGACCTGTAGGGAACAAGGGAATCAATCTTCATTAGGAGAAAGAGAAGGAGGGTCTCCAGGGATGAGGAGAAATGTGTGATGGATGGGGAGGTATCTGTGAGGCTGCAGAAAGCAGATGGAGAGGCAGGAGAAACCTGCTCAGCTTGAAAATGGGTGGCTTTGCAGAATGGTTGCATTAAGGGACTGTGGCGATCCCCCTTCATCCCCCAGCCTGCCGTTGGCTTTGTGTAGGGATTGGTTCCAGACAGCAGGCTGAGGGAAGGAAGGAGAGGCTGGCACCGTGGCCAGGAGAACAGGCGCTGGTTACCATCTCCTTGGCCCATGAAACCAGTCCAACCCCAACACATGAGTCTAACCATCCCGGTGTGAGAGGCTTGCGGGGCAGGACCATGTGGAGAGCCCTGGCAGGACAGCTCTCGCTCATATACTCACCATAATCCTGCCCTTTGTGCTTACAGTGGAGACAGTTGCTACCAGAAGCTGTTGGCAGAGGTTGGTAAGGCCTTTCCCTGTGTCCCCAATGTAGGAAAACTGAGTCCTTCCAGCCTACCAGTACCTATGGGAATGAGGTGACCTCAGCACGCTAAGTCAAGGCATTAGGAGAAAATGCAGGGCAGCTCCTCTTTGGAAAGATGCCCCACTGTCAGGACAGACCAGGTCCATACTGCTGATGTAGACATCTGCTAGGACAGGACACCTTGCCTGGTCTCTGGAGAAGGCTGGAGATGCCTGCGCATCCTTGCCAGTGGAGAATGTGCCCAAGGGCACTTGCACAGGCAGGTTGAAGGCTGGCAGCAGCTATCCCAGATGCCCAGCCACCCCCTCTAAGCACGTCTTCTCATCTGATCTAGTAAGGGAGGATGCAGTAAGTACGGGTGCTGAGCTCAGGTCTTCCTGTGCCAGCGTGCATGTGATGCTCCAGGTTGTAGGTGGGTCAACACCAGACTAATCCCACCTCTTCCTTGGCGTCCAACCCGGCTCTTGCTGCTGCCCTGCATTTCAGAATAGAGTATGAAAGCCCCAAATCATCTTTTCCTGGAGCAACATTAACTGCTTGAAATCACCCTCCTCAATATTTCCCTTAGCCCCTGCTAGATTCACAAGGGGAATTCACCCTACCCAGCTGCCGTGACGTGGTACTTTTCTGTTGAGGCAGTTAAGAAAGCTGGTGCATGCGGTGCATGTTTGCGTGGTGGATACTTCTTCGTTTCAAGCCGTTGGCTCTTTTCTCATGAGTGTGTGCATCCTTCAGCCAGGTATTGCAGGCTGGCCAAGACCCAGCCTCCTGGAAGAGAAAGAGGCTGTGTCCATCCCCATCCCCTGGCTTCCTCTTTGTTTGCCTTGAGTACAGATAATTGTGTGATTGTCCTTCGCAGTAAAGTTCATTCCAAACCTGTTTTAAACTGGAAGGAGTGTGAGGAGGAGGTATCTACATTATTTGCCCCAGGAATCAGTATTCAGGGAAAACACAGCATTGCACAGCCTCTCACCAGGAGGGGAACAGCCCTAGCTGCTCTCTGCCAGGCTGCACGGTGAGGTCTGGCCCTGGGTACCAGCCTTGGGAAAAGTGAGCTGGGAAGGTGCAAATCGGGACGGGCTTGAAAGGAAAGTCCGATCCTGAAATGTCACAAGTCCTAACACACAAGCAGCAACATTTACAAATTATCTTTGTCTTAGCCAAGTGAGGAAAGAGTTTGAGATCTTTGCTCTCACGGGGGCTGCTCATTGCAAACTGTTGGGTTAATTACGTGATGTGACAAGGTGAGAAATGCAGAGGAGGCGAATTGGAGGTGACAGAGCATTACTTGGGTTACACCTGAGGGAGAGGTGCAGAAAGAGTATGAAATTCAGCAGGGGTTCATTTTCCAGAGGCAGCACATGGTGTCTGGAAATAGCCAACGGATGAGCAACGTGAGCACCTGTAGCACAGTCTCCTCTTTGCCGGTCCTGGTATAACAACAGGGAAATGAGATCTTGTGACCTGGGGTCTAAACGTGCCTCTGACAGTGATGGGCTCCAGCAACATTAGCCCGTTCTTCACAGATGTGGAGGACCTGCTCACGGCTCATCCCTGTTCCTCTATGGATTCAGGTCTTAGAAATTTTGGTGGCCTCACATCAAAAAGAGCTGATGATTTTTATCCTCTTCTGCAAAATTATCTTCATTCAAAGCAGTTCATTTATTTGGGAGCTGTTACAAATCGGTATAGACAGACCCAACTCCAGACGCATGGAAATTTAAAAGTTGCCTTCAAGAGCAACTAGAAGCAGCAGGAATCCTCTACTGGTGCCTCAGACACAGCAAAATATCTCCAATCACATATAGCTGTGAAGTTTGGTGCCAAAGGGCTATTTTAAAAAAGGAACCATGAGAAATTTGTCCTTTCTTTCCCAGAGAATTCAGGTGAGGAGACAGCTCTCCTCTGTGGAAGAACTGACCTTTTGGTTAGAGCCAAAAGCCAACTGACCTTTTGGTTAGAGTCCTCCTGGGTGAGGACACTGGAAGGTTTCTGTTCCTCAGAAGATACAAACTCACTGATTCTTGGGCAAATGCAATTGACGATTAGGTTGTAGGATATGGGAAGTCACTTCTGAATGCCTTCTTGCCCTTTATGCACGGAAGTTTGCTGTTTGTGATAACAGCGACAAAAATACAAGTCATCTTTGTCCTGAAAAATGGCCTTAAGGTTGTACTTAGTAACTGGTCTCAGTTACATTCCCTGGAAAAGGCAACAGCATCAAATAGTGGGGCTAACACTGTAAGTTACAGCAGGGAAATGAAGAATTTCAGCCTGGGTCTGTATCTAAGCAAGCGGAGGGGTTGCTATGGCTTGCATAGGTTTGGCGGGCCCTGGAAATATGCACCAATTTGGGGCTAGCAAGGGCTGAAGGAGAAGAAAGTGTCTGGCTGTGAAATCTGGCCTGAGGAAGATGTGAGGTGAGCAACAAGGAGCCCAGCACTTCAGAGTTTAAACAAATGTCCACCTGCAAAGCAATAGATACACAAGCTCTTACAAAGCTCTGGTAGCAGGAATTTAGAAGACTTCATTCTACCTCCAAGGTCAGCTAGGGACCTCAGTGGCATGCTGGAATCTTGTCCTAAATACTACTGAGTCCCTAAAACTGTGCAGCTGAGTTTTTTGGCTGCTGTTTTAGGTTGTTCTAGAGGTTTTCCACTTGGAGTCTAGAGCTTGGAGGAGGAGGCAGCAGCACCGTGACAGCATGGCAGGTGAGAGCAGGTCATGGTGGCACAAAGGAAAGGATGCAGGGCATTACCTACACCAAGGCATCCTCCTTCCCACTGACTCTTTCCAGTATCCACACTGAAATCCCTAGAGCCTGGAGATGTCAAGCACAACCCAGATGCAGATCTCGCTGGTCCTAGATGAAATCTCCAGGCTCCTCACTGAGGAAGAACGGAGCTCCCCACACATTCCATCTCTTCTGTCTGCTTTTGCACACCCAAGGACAGGAACAGCCACTGAAGGAACCAGGGGACCGGCTACTGCTTGATCCGTCTCCCATCCATGTCCACCAACCAGCTTCAGTTTGGCCTTGAGTTAGGTCTTCAGACCTAACCTCTGCAGATGGCCCATGAAACCAGACTGATGGCCATGCTGTGAGCTCAGCTGCTCACTCTGATGATAAGGAATCTCCTTTGCTTTCTGGCAGGGTGGTGTCACACCACTGGCAGGGGGGCTCACAGTAAGAGTAGAGGAACTCAGCTGCTCCTGCAACTTTCCATGTCTGTATGGAGCACCTGGGAAGAAGTACCATCTCTGTGTGCACCGATAGCTCCAGCCAGCACAGACCAAACTAGCACTTTCAGGCAATAAATTAGGACAAGGAGGCAGCGAGGACCCACCTGGGACTTACTTAGCCACAACTGGGTCCCTGCTGTACCCCCCCAAAAGGGACCATGGGCAGGTCTGGTCCTAGCCGAGGTGGAGGAAGCAGATGTTCAGGGCGCCTTCTGAACCGCAAGAAGCCTCCTGGGCATCCATCTCTGAAACATGTCCTGCTGCTAAGCCAGCTTCTGCTTCTTCCCCTGAGAGGTGCATCTGCTTGGATTTCCACTGACACACTTCTGCCCACTGTCTTCTGTATTGCGCCAGAAAAAGCAGTTCCTTTACCATCGGCTGCTTCTGCTCTCAGCTACAAGATTTCTCCTTCATTCTCCTCAGTTGCTGCATTTGTCGAGCCACCTGCCAGCCCAGGACATCGCTGCATGAAGCTGGAGAAAGGCCAACCTCTTTATCAGATGCACCAGAATTGCAAAGGACAGAAGGTCATGCAGCTCTGAATACGCCCGGCTCCTACACAGACAACAAAGCTTGTCTCTGTGGCTGTAAAAAAGAAGAAAAGGTACCAGGGAACAAAACCACAAGCAGAGTCATCCCAAAAGGCTACAGATAGAGTTGAGGCAGCAAGACCGACTGCCGAACAGGCCACGAGGACAGACACACAGTGCACTTGCAGACACATCTACTGAAGCCACACCAAGAAACAAGAGAGACAAAGGGCAGTCGGTAAGTGAGGTATTGTTTATTCTAAGAAGTGAGCCTTATCACACAGTACAGGCAAAGAAAAAGGCTTACAGTCCAAGAGAGACAGGACACGAGACAGTAACTTGGGGAGGAGGGGAAGGAGAAGGTCCCTGGTAGAGCTGGGTATTTATGATGACCTGGAGAGGAAAGGTGCTGGGGTGGGGAGAGGTGGGAGAAAGCAAAGGGTTAGAGAAGCGGCTGTGGGACAGACGTGGAAAAGCTGGCAGGGGTGATGGAAGAAAAATGGTTTTGACAGCAAGAAGGAATAGCAGCATGGTGGGCAGGCGGGGGCTGATGGAATGGTGAGGGCATTGAAGACTGCATGGGAAGGAGTCAACAGGCACAGAGAAGTCTGATCAGCAGTGAGACGTGGGGAGAGGGGTGGGAGCAGGGGCAACAGGGACAAGGACATGCACCGCCCTGCGACTCCAAATCACTATTTCATTAAATTAAAGGGGCCTTGCTGGCTCGTGTCCCTGCTGACAAATCTTTTGTCTCCAAACAAGGTGGCCACAGTGAATTGGTCCTCAGTTGGGTACTAAATCCCGAACGAGGCCAAGGAGCAGGTCACTCCAATGACCAGGGACTACTCTCAGGATTTCCCCATTTTGACCATCAGGTACTGGCACCATCAAGTGCTCCTGGGTGCTGTTTAAGTGTTGAGGACAGACCCATCCGCCCCAGCCATCGTGTGGTGAGATCCCCTCCACCACGTGCCGTGGAAGGTGCTCCTCACCCTCTGCTGTGACCCAGCTCTCCAGACTTTTCTCAGAGCCGGGCAGTGCTCCAGCTCCTCAAGGAGACATGGGAAGACCTAGCTTTGCTCAGGGGCTTGAGGTTGCTGTATGTCTCAGGCTAGGGTGGGGTGGGAGGTGGGCAGATGACAAGGAGGGGGTTTCAGAAATGTTTCCCCCTTTCCATCTCTTAGCATGGAACTGCTGGCATTGAAGGAACAGTTATTATTCCCCACTGCTCTCACATATCACAAGAACTGTCACTAATCCTCATCCATCATTTTTCTGGTGGCTGGTCCTCGCCGTTGCTTTTCAGTGGAGCGGACTCCCTGCAGGGAAAGCTGGCATTTTAGAAAGCATAAAGATGCCTTCAATCCATTAGCAGGCTTCTCTTTTATCCTTGGGCTCACATCTCCTCCACACAACAGCAATGATTGGGGAGCTGTTTCCAAGGCACCCTGCAACAGAAATTAAGACTGTTCACAAACAATCCATAGTTCGTCATAAACCACCAGTCCTGAAGTACTCAGAGATGTGTTACCCCTCATTGCAGACCCCTGAGATTGTGAGTAAACCCAGTGGCATTGGTGGAATTGCTTCCAACCCAGAAAGTTCATGTGAATAAGGGTAAATGGAAGCGGGCTGTCAAATCCCCAACTGGATCAAACTTACCATGACACCGCTGGAAACAGGGAGAGCTGAAGCCCATGTCTGAACATCACAATATTTTCCAACTGTGCAAAAGACACTGTTCTTAGTGCTGACCATGGCCATGTCATCGCATTCATACTAGGGAATTTCTTCTTCCTGTACAGCTCCTCTTCTTTATTTGATGTTGCTGTTGGGGATGGTGGTTATTCCTTGGATGCTGGGAGGTACCAGCTATGGCAGAGACATCTTCTTAAAAAGTCCCTTTCTCTCCTGCACTGGGACTCTCTAAATAAACCCTAAATCCAAAGGGTATTGCGGCACAAGAGGCTGCATTTGGATAAGGGCTGACGTCAGCTGCTGAAATACCCGTACTCGTTCTTTCACCTTGCTTTACCAGTCAGGGATGTAATAATGATAACTGAGGTTTTCAAAGGAAGCTCAGAGATTTCGAAGTGGCAAAATCAGTGAATCTCAGTCCTGTGCCCAAGGCACTTAAGCTCCTGTCTGATGCACAGAACGGGATGGAGGGATAGAGAGCATCAGGCAGGAACCTCTTCATCCACCCATGCACAAGGCTCCGGGGTGTGGGTGCCGAACCCCTCGGCACAGGATGTATTTGAAAACAACTGATTAAAATCGGAAAACATGCAGGCTATCCTGCTCACACCGTGCAGCCAGTGACACCTCTGCAAAGCCGCACTCAGATGCTCTGTTATTTAGAGTTTGAGAAGCAGACTTGACTCTTTAAATTCCACACACCAATATTTTTCTCTCCCCTCCTTGTCCCCACACCAGACATTAACACTGAGAATTAGGACTACTATTACTCCAGCCAGCGCCTCCACACTAAATGGACTTATAAGACAAAGCATTTCATTTTTAGTAGCCCACCTCCAGAGCTTTGCACAGACATCGTTCTCACAACCCTTGGAAATAGGTGGGCAGTGCCAGTCACTAACGACTTGGCAAAGATTAAGGAGTGAGTTAGTAGCAGCAGGTTCCGACAGTGATGGTTAAAGACCAGGGAGCCCAGGTCCCCATGCCTGTCATCAGCCCAGCGGGTCCTCCTGTCTCTTAGAAATGCATCCTGCCCCTTTGGGTGTTTAAGGCTTTGCAATGCTGAGCAAGTTCAGAGCACAATAGGGCAGCAAAGGCATGTTTTCCAGCACTGGATGTGGGCAGCTGGGTGGGACCAGATGGATTACACTGCCATGCAGCAGCACGGAAAAGACCCCGTACCTTTGCGTCATGGGAGAAATATTTTGTTGGCCAACATGGATCATCACAGACAAGACCCACCAACAACCAATCTTTTAACAATGAACATTTTCTCCAATACCAGTTGTGGAGGGGTGAAATGAGAAATCTCTGGACCTACAGCTCAGCTGAAACACTCTGAAGATCGTATAGTTACATGTGATCGATGAATGGATGAAGCTGGTGGGGAAGGGAGAGGGAAGGCAGGGTGATACGGCAGGACATCAGAAAGCAGCACTGTTATTAGCATGTAGTCACAGGTGGAAAAATTTCAGAAATTGATTTGTAAACCAGGCAGGGATGAGAAATAGTACCCAGAAATGGTAAGGCAGAAAAGGGTTGGTGCTCCATGGAAGTCAGCAGAGCTATGGTGGAGGAAAGTTTTCAAAATACAACCCCAATGCAGACAATTTTCCCTAGGTTGGTGGGGATGTTATTGGAATATCCATTAAAAGAGAAAACATGATTAAAAATAAAAATTGCAAGTAGGAGCTTACAGGCTAATTAAAAGAAAAAAGAGATGAAACTAAGATTAGGGTTCACCATTTAAAATAAAATTGTGCCCTCAGCCCTACTTTCGTCTCAACCATCATTTTCTCCAGATAGCCAACGCCTTCATCAATATAAAATCAGTGCTTTGCACTTCCAGAGACAATGCCAAGTGCCTGTTCAATGGCGGTGAGGCTTGCAGCACACTGGAAGTGCTCCATGCAAGAATTTGCGACCTCCTTTCAATGAGGATTTACAGGCCCTTGACCCCTCTCATGGGCCCTTCAGGTGGCTTTGGGCCAAAGCAAAAGCTGTAGGTAGTTGGAAAAGGTGTCTAATTAAGCAATCTCATCGACATCACCTCCCCTCCCTCCAGCTCTCGATGGGGCTCGGTTTCTGCTCCCTGACCCAGCACAACGTGGACACGAGCAAGGTGCAGCAGCAGCCTGCATGCAGGGCACTCACCGCACCGACCTCCTGCTCAAGACACTGTATACGTAGAAAATAAAAGCAAACTACCTGCTCCGTCCACATGACTTCATTGTCCATCTTCACATTTGCAAACGCTTAGCTCTCACGTCAGGCTAGTCTGAGGTTAGCGGCCATCTAAAGGGAGTCAGACTGTGACAGCTCAGTTGTCCCTACGGCAGGCATGGAAGTGGAGGCTCTAAGCAACACAAATCTGATTACGGTTGGAAGGGTGTTTCTTTCACTTAACTGTGCTTCTTATCGAGAAAACAAGGTCAAGGAGGTGGTATTCGTCTTTAGCATTTATTTATCATTGGAAAAAAAACCCCTTTGAGCAAGCAAAGATCACAAGCACGTCACAATCAATTGGCTATACATTAATTTTTGTGTGTGTGTGTGTGTGTTTGTGTGTGTCATTCTCATTAGAACAGCAAGAATGAAAAAGCACCACGAGGAGGTGTGCTTAACACATTACAAGAGACAATTTGTGATACGCAACCAAACCCAGGCCACAAAATATTAATTAGACACTTCCTATCTGCCTCCAAGAGGCAAGAGTTTGTGGAATTCATGGGAGCCATGTTTTCACACTGGACACGTTGCAGGATGAAGAAGCAGGTGATCGGTGTGCAAAGCAGTCAGAAAACAGGAGCCCAGTCAGCAGTTAGCACCATTTTGCAGAAAGGAGTAACAGTACAATACAGTGAAAATGAGAAAGCAAGCAGTAGACAGCATAGGAACTTTCACAGGGTAAAAAGCAAAACATTTCTTTTTTTTTCTTTTTACAAGGAAAGCAAAACATATTACAAATTAGCGGTGAAACAGAATCAGCATTGTGGTAGCTGGGAACACAGAACAGCAGAGCACTCTTTCCCAGTGGGATCGACAAGCTCAGAGTCCAAAGTGAACTTGAAACGGCAGAGATTTGGTCTCCTTTCTGATAAACCTGAGTGGGTCGGATGGGCATAAAGTCTGTGGAAAGTAGAGCAATGCAGGATTTTACCCTGAGGCCTGACTCTGCTGCAGTTCCTGGCATTCAATGCAATGCTAAACTGTGTGCTTGGATGTGTGCTGAGGACCCGGTACACGGAGCAAAGGCCAGGATTTATATCCCTATTTTGTTGCTGTCTGAGAGGGAGGTCCCCAGGCCCTACCAGTCTCCCAGGCTCTTTCTGCAAAGATTGAAACCTTCCAAGGATCATTTATCCCACCCAAAAAGAGGTGTCCAAACTAGGTCACTCAATGGCCCTTGGAAAGTTCCTTCACTAGAAAGGGAATTTAGACCACTGGCTAGCTCTTCATACCTAGCTTTGTAGTTAGATGCCACCAAAAAACTTCATGTATTAAGGAAACATAAGGCCATATTCTGACCACTCAGTGTGCACGTTGCATTCAAACACCATGAGGGATACTCTTCATTGAGAAGAAGCAATCCTGAAGCCCTGGATGGTGAGCAGTCGACCCAGAGTCATGAAGATGCTTGGATTAGGTGGTCTGAGCAGCTTAATGCTGTTCCTTGGGCAAAATTTGGTCACCCTTGAAGTCAAGGGTTAAATTCCCGTTGAATTCAAAGTGAAACAGTGGCAAGCATGGTGTCTCATTCAGTGGGAAACTTAGGGCCAAAAAATAATAGGGCGAAATGTTTGGCATGGTCTTTCCTTACGTACAGCGAGATCGGTGCGTTGGGCTATTGGTAACTGTCTACGTGCCTTCCTGACATGTTCTGCCTGCTGTGACACGTCATCTTCACGGCTGTTGCTATATCCTGAGATAGGAAAGGACGTTACTGAAGAGTGTGAAGATGCATGAAGCATCTAAATGCCAAGGAATCACACCAAGTCTTGGAAGCTCAGGCTTCTCTGGCCAGTTGTCCCTAGTGCGGCGGGGTGGGAAGAGCTGTGAGCAACACTCCTCTCCACCAGCTCAACGCAAGCCTTTTGCCGAGCTGCTCTGGAGACAGAGCTGAGCTTTGCACTCGAGCAGTGCTGCAGGGGCTTCTGAGCACTCAGAAAAGCAATGGTCAATATGGACAGGTCAGCGTCTCCATGGAGCATGCACATCAAAAAATGCACTACATTCGCAAAGATTTCCACAGTTTTACTTCCTGGAGGATTTCCCTGGTTTCCTCCTAAACATTGGAGGTTTAAATATATATATTTCTATATATGAATATATATTTTCCACATACACAACCTGACTAGCTCATAGCACACAGTTCTAACACAGCTAAGCTTGGAAATACACCACTGAATTCAGAACACTACACTGACTTATACTCAAAGGTTTAGGCTGTTAGCGCAAGGCAAACAGGACAAATCACACAATACACTGAACTTGGCATTTATTCATTACTAAGGCCAGCAAATGTCACTATCTGTATACCACAGAGCTTTCCTCCTCTTTGGAAACTTTCTCTCAGCCTTGTAGTCCACCACTCATTTATGTTTCCAAAAGACCCAATTCTAATGGGGTGAGACCCCCAAAACGGGACTCCTCACCCTCCCGGCTCATCCCTTTTTCTGTTAGATAGTTTCACATCTCTAAAATATCCTAGCAGCAAGACTTTCCTCATTTGAACATCTCTACAGCAACACAGTTCTGATACTCTCCTCTTAGACCACCTCCCTACCCTATTTCCCGTCTCTCTTCGTTCTTCCCAATTGTCTGTTCTCTGAAAGTTTCAGGCTGGACTGCATGTTAGGATAGAAATATTGAGCTGCAAAAATAAAAGAAGAACCCTGCATCTTGACTCGCAGCTACTCTGCTACAGGAGAGTTTAACAGCTGGGTTTGGTGGGATCAAGATCAATCCTTATGTATTTAGGGCCCAATCCTGAAGTTAGGCACGTAAATTTGGATTGGGACCATACCTCTCCCAGCTCCCATTGACTCAGTGACCCAGATTCTGCGGTATGCAATGCCAGTCTGTTGGACTAGTTCATACTCACTGACAAATGGTCCTGCTGTGTTTACAGCTTTCAAACTGGTCTTGCTGGGCATGGGGATTTCCTAGAGTAAAGAGCACAGTAAATAGGATTGAAACCCTGAGATCTTGCCTGGAGGCATTCTAGGGATCCCAGCAACTGGTTTATGGCCCTCTTAGGATACTCACGAGCCAAAATGAACTCCAACAGCTGGTAGAGTCAAAACAATGGGGGCTGACAGCTCTAGCCAACCTCGGTGACTCATTTCTTTCTACCCCTCGGAAGGTCACGTCTGTAAACTAAACCTCTTTCTGAAATCTAGCTCTGTCTACTGGCACCCCAGAAGTGAAGAAAGCAGACCAAGATTCAAACCAAACCAGGAATAACTAAAAAGATCCATAACCTAGGGGAAACAATAGGGAAGAACAGCCTGCTGAAAACCTAGCCTGACCTGCCACATGCCTGGGAAGTCTTCACTGCTCTCTGCGCCTTCCTTCACTCCTTTTTTTTTAAATCAAGGACTTCAAGTGGTGTCGATGGACGAAGCTGCCTTGATGCAGCTAGACCTACCCCCTAGCTACCCTGGGGGAGGATTTGGCCCTTTATTTGCACGGGATCTCCTTTCCCATTGCTTCTTGGAGCAAAAGTCCCACCCGTGTCACCAGGGGAAATTGCTCTTGGCCACACCACTGATTCTAGTGGATTTACAGCACATCCACCATGAATGAACCTCTGATCTTCTCTGCCTCCGAAAAACCTTTCACCTGCTGACACCAGTGGGAGATGACCAAACAACAGCCAGCCCCAAAAGGTCCTCATGGGATGACAGCGTAGCCCCTCCATGGCTCAAAGGGCACTTCCAAGCCATCAAAGCATTGAAGGACCAGGCCTGAGGAAAGGGACAGGCTGTTGGACACAATCATGGTTGATTTATCACCTTCATCTCCTATGACCCCACTTGTGCATTCCCACGTCCCTCACTCTGTGCAGAGCCGTGTTGTGCAGGCAAAGCAGAACAACCTGACCTCAGAAACAAGGATTCCCTAATCCTCCTTGGAAATAAAACAGAAAAGCTTCTAATACAATCAGAACAAAAAGCAGATTAGAAGCCTCTAATTAATTTTGTGGCCTTTATTTAATCAAAGAAAAAAAAAAGGGAAGAAAGAAAAAAAGAAAGAAAGAAAAGGAAAAAAAAGAGAAAGAAAGTGCGGTGACATTTACTCTTTTGCCTCAGCCAGTTTATTGTTCATCTCTTTACTTTTCTCCTTGTCCTCTGGCTTTGCTGTGTTGGAGGTCTCGGCGCTCTTTTTCTTGGCAGCCCGGCCAGATGCAATCTGCTTGTCTTTGGCCTTTTTCAGGGGTTTATGGCTTGTTGTGGTCTTTTTTGGTTTGGAAGGCTTTACGCTAGGCTTTTCCACCTGCATGGAAGGCAACACGCAAAACAACAACACAGAGATGGAGAGAGAGAGAGAGAGAGACACACACAAGGACAGGTGGAAAACAGGATTTAGATCAGAAACAGCATGAATGTTACTTATCTACTCAGCTATGCCCTGCCACAAAGGGAGGGAAGCAGCTGGGTGCATGCTGAGTTGCAAATGGCCAAACTCCTTTCATGGTGTTCATGCCCTGAAATCACAGTGCCCCTGAAGCCAGCAGAGCCCATTGTATCCAGATCAGGACACAGCAGGGTAAATAGGAGAGGGAATATTATCAGTCATTTTATCAATTTCTCCATCTTTCTCTGACTCAGGAGGGGCTTTGCAAGCCCACAGGGGATTGTCTCTCTCTGGATTTGAGGCAGATGTCCTGATGCTCAGGACAAAGAGGCTGTTACACAATCCCCCACCTTTCTTGCAGGACATGACTCCTTAGTCTGTTTGTCCCTTAACAGATTGCCACAACGGAGGAAAATTACTTGGGGATAGATGGGGTGCAGGACTCCATTTGGCACCTGAGCAAAGGCCACAGCAGTGTCTTGCATCCACCTGTTTCTACAGCCCTCAAAATAGAGAAGGCTCCAAAATTAGGGAGGAACAGATGCCTTCAGCTCCTCCATGCTGGCCCTGCCATCTCTCTGAGACCTCTTATAAGCTCTGGGAAGCACTTACAAACTCTGGGAAGAACTAATGGTCCTAGGTTTAAAATTGCACAGACTGACTCCTTTTATATGCAGATCCTCCACTGCTCCTAGAAAACAAGGCTGGAAGACATTTCAGCCTAGGCCCTTCTCAACACATGTCCTCAATCTGATCAAAGCCAAAAGTGCTTCCTGTCAAAATCTGTGGAGCACTCTGAATTAATTGCAGATGAAGCTCTGGCTTTTACCATGTTGTTCCTGGGATAAAGGATAATGCGGGGTGCCTATAGTTTTGGAGGGAGAAAGAGAAAACTGTCTAGATAATCACCTGGGAAACAACAATGCAAAAACCTCTTCATCTGGCCCTATCCCCACTTCTTTACAGTTTGATGTATTGTCCCCAAAGTGCATCAACCTGTACTAGAACCCATAGAATCACAGAAGGGTTTGAGTTGGAAGGGACCTTAAAGACCATCTCGTTCCAACCCCCAGCCATGGGCAGGGACACCTTCCACCAGACCCGGTTGCTCCAAGCCCCATCCAGCCTGGCCTTGGACACTGCCAGGGATGTGGCAGCCACAGCCTCTCCGGGCAGCCTGGGCCAGGGCCTCACCACCCTCACAGGGAAGAATTTTTTCCTAATATCTAATCTAAATATAGCCTCTTTTAGTTTAAAACCATTACCCCTTGCCCTATCACTAAACTCCCTGGTAAAGAGTGCCTCCCCATCTTTCCTTTAAGCACTGGAAGGCTGCTATAAGGTCTTTATGGACCCTTCTCTTCTCTAATATAAACGACCCCAACTCTCTCAGCCCTTCCTCACAGCAGAGGTTCTCCAGCCCTCTGATCACTTTCGTGTCCCTCCTCCGGCCCCGCTCCGACAGGTCCGTGTCTCTCCTGTGCCGAGGACCCCAGAGCTGGACGCAGAACTGCCGGGGGGTCTCACCCGAGCGGAGCAGAGGGGCAGAATCCCCTCCCTCCACCTGCTGCCCACGCTGCTGGGGATGCAGCCCGGGACACGGTTGGCTTTCTGGGCTGCGAGCGCACGTTGACGGGTCACGCCCAGCTTTTCATCCACCGGTACCCCCAAGTCCTTCTCCGCAGGGCTGCTCTCCAACCCTTCATCCCCCAGCCCGTACGGATACCGGGGATTGCCCCGACCCAGACGCAGGACCTTGTACGTGGCCTTGTTGGAACTTCGTGAGGTTCACCTGGCCCCACTCCTCAAGCCTGTCCGGGTCCCTCTGGATGGCATCCCGCCCCCAGCCTTCGCACTCTTATAGAAAAATTTATCCATGCAATTCAGGGCACTTCTGTGTTGCAGGAACAATAAGGTTGAGATTTCTAGAGTGGCATGAAGGATTTAATCAGCAGTTTTAATAAATGTTGGAGCTTAAAGGCTCGCTATTGCTTTTAAAATCCCAGGCTGCTGCTGAACTGTGAAGTGGCAGAAGCACGGGCCATGCCAACCTCCTAATCCTAATAAGGTGTTAGATAGTCATAATTAGGCTTTAAAATTAGCTATCATCAGACATGCTTTTCCGAGAGGAACCTCCATCATCTTGTGTCATTAAAACTTGATTACACATTGTTTTTACGCGCAAATTGTTCTATTTTTTTGCAATTTATAAACATGGAAGATTACATCTGTCTGGACTATTATGCTTAATACCTTTTAAAATACCGTAGATAAACTGTCCGTGATTCAGCAATCGGGAAACCGCCGCAAGTGTTAGCATTCGAGGCAGTGAAACCACACAGCCTTGAGCTGTTCCACATCTCCAGATGCCCATCTGAAGTGAAGCGTGATGCCAAGAGGTCTTTGTTTGGAAAAATGAGCTCAGAATAGAAAAAAAAAAATCCGTAAGATTGAAAAACAGGAGGCTGCTTGGTCTGTAGGTGACATTGTTGGGTTCCTGGAGGACCTCATGATGGAGGAGTCTCCACTTTTGCTGCTTTGGTGACTTCGGCCATTTCAAACTTGCATTTCCTCTCACTGCTTCCGTCGCTCATTTAAAGATAGTTGCTCTCCTGCTAATGCAAGTCAGAAAAAGGGTCACAGCTATTCCGCTGTTTAATTAACACATTTTTTCCAATCTGTGGTAATCAGGAGGCTGTGAGATGCTGTTTGGGAGTTCCTAGAAAGCTCCTTGTTATCTTAACACCGTTTCAGTGCTGGGCGGATAATATGGGATATTAGCAGCCTTGAAATCTTAGCCTTCATTAATTGCTGCCCTGAACACTGGTTGAGTAAATTAGTTCATTATATTTGAGTGTTTAGGCGTCTTATCGCTGGGCTGAGCCTTGACTTCTCCTCTCCATCCTACACAGTCTTCCAGGCCCGTTTGCCCTAAGGATTATTTCTCCCAGCTCTCCTGCAAGAGCTGGCTACCATTTCTCACCAGCCAGCCCAGCCCACATGCTTTCCCTTGCTTGTGTGAGCAGATTTTTTTCCATTTCCACTTTTTTTAACCATTCATCAAGCTGTGACCAACACTTTTATTGCCTTCACAGCGTACTTGATGCAGCCTGGGGCGTCCCATGGCAGCAGCTTAGCTGTTAGTCCATCCTAAAAAAAAACAACCTTAAAGCACAATTTTAAGTATTCTGAAGGATTTTTCCCCAATTTAGCATTTAAGTGATAATGTTTCAAGGGCAACTTCATGGACCCTTCCTTGGAAATGCCTCTAAAGGTTGGGAATTCAGGTGCTGCATATCCTTGGTGCAGGGATGTCCCATCCTTGGGACGGGTCGCACATCCTTTAGATGTTGTACTTGCCATGAGGTCTTACAGTACTTTGCTGCTGGGTAACAAGAACTGGATTACGCAGTGTTATCATGCACCTGCTTAAAGCCATCCCTTTCTTTTTGGAGAGCAGAATTGGTGGAGGTTATGGGATTTGACCCCATATTCATGACAAGTCGACAGATAGGAAGGTACCTTGAAAGGAAGCAGAAGAGCAGAGATCCTTGCAGGTTGTCTTCACTCCAGGGAAAACAGTTTTAAAAAAGGACAAATATAATCAGACTTGCATTAGAGGATCTTGAGCTGGTCTTCCTGGAAGGAAAATACAATTTTGTAAGCACCAGGCAGCTCAAAACTTAATGCAAAATAGCAGCAAAACCCCAAAGTGACACGCACAGCCAGCAGGTCAGCTGATAGTGTGTTATCCTTTAGGTTATTTTTTGTTATATTTATTTTTTGGGACAAATCTCCATGTCTTGGAAAGGATCCTTCATTTTAGTTTGTTCCCTGTATACTTAGCATCTCCTAAATGCTGCAAGATAAGGTTTCTTTCAATCTTTGATAAAGTGTAACTCTGGGACTTGGATGCTCCAGCTAAACAGCCTGATGGGATGATAGGGAAGACTGGGAGATGCTGAAGTCCATTTTCTTTTCCTTACATCCAAACAGAGGAAAGACAAAAATTTCAATCTGCCATATCAGGATCACAGATATTGCAAGGGACCTTTCCCCGGCTGCCTGCGCCTGCCTAACCACTGCCCTGCCAAGCCCCTGCTGCTCCTCCCAACTTGCCAGCAGCCTGCCATGCCTGTTTACCGAGCAGAGCAAATGGCTTTTCTTAACGGCAATAAAGCAGATTTGCTGCTTTTGTCCCTAATGCAAATAGCCTGTAGGGAGCGGGACGGGTATAAAGGTGCTGGAGCATCACTTGGGGTTACCTCTCCCACCTGCAAGGTGAGCTGATGGTCACAGCTCTCCTTTGCAAGGGAGAAGACTGCTCAGCACTGTCCACCTTGATGAAATACTTAAAGGCATCCACCATTTTCACCTTAATAATACGGTTTGGACCATGGGTGTTGCTGCTTTTCTGGTCATTGCCTGGGGAAATAGGCAGAGGACAGCAATGCTGTGCCGTGAAATTAGATCCTCCAGCAATTAAATTCTGGTTTTGCCCATCACACCCTTGAGCAAAAAAAGGTGAAAGGAAAAAAATCTGGGGAGGAGAGAAGGAAAAACATTATTCTCATCAAGTAGATGTATAGAGATGGGGAAGTAGGTGTGGGGATACTGCTGTCTTAGGTGATTTAAGCACTGGTTGAGTCTCATCAAGTCATGCCTTGACCATTGGGAATACTCATCAGCTCTATGGCCCAGTGTAGGCAGGGTGGGAAGAGCCACCGCCGGGCTGGGTGGAGGATGCAGCCCCGGCTGCTGTGATCAATTAGCCAGGGGCTGGATGCTGGGCTCGGAGGTCTTGGCTTGGTGGGTTTCACGGGACGTCAGTAGATGCTGGTGCATCTCGGTACGTCTCCTCCGTGATGCCCAGCAAGCAGCCGGTCCATCATGAAGAGCGGTTCGGGTTGCTCATGGGCCAGCTAGACCGGCTCTGCAGCTGTAAATCCTCACCCTAACTTGGACTACTCTTGTCTTTGCCAGGGTACACTGCGGGGACTCCCTACAAGGTCCCACCGACCCAGAGTAACAACGCACCTCCTCCCTACTCACCATCTCCGAATCCATACCAAACCGCTATGTACCCCATCAGAAGTGCCTATCCACAGCAGAACCTGTACACCCAGGTAGGTGCCTCACCAGCCACCGTGGCAGCTCACTGCCTCTCTCAACGGTGTGCAAATACAGCCCGAGGTTCCTGCAGGGCTTTGTCCTTGGCTGTCAGAGCTGAGCACTCATGTCCTGGTGTGATGGAGGTGCTCATGGTGGGGCCTGGTGGGTCTCTTGGGATGCTGGGGTCTCTTTCCTGCCTCCTCCATTGGATCGTCTGGATGAGACATGGTCTTGTGTGGTTGTCAGTGTGCAGCGGAGTCAACACAGTGGCAACCCTGTGGCTTGGCCAGGTTGGGAATTGGGTCCCTTCCCCCAAAATCACAAGCTGGACTGCCGTGGCTTGCTGGCTCCAGGGTGGTCCCTGCACCCACCTCTCCCCACACTCCCCAGCTCTCAATGCAGCTCTTCACCAGGGCCGCAGATGAGCCTGGGTCACCACAAGGTCCACTTGCTGGTGGCTGTTGGCATCTCACTTGGCTTGCATCACCCTCTTGCCACCTCCCATGGAAAAGCCCCCGTGTCACCTTCACCAGCACAAGCTACTTCAGGCACGACCCAGATTCGTGTCCTCATGGAAAAGCTCCTCCCTGAGCACCTGGATGGGTTTCCAGTACCATCTTTGCTCCTGCATTGCCACCACCTCCAGCTTTGTGCTGGGGCCAAGGTCCCCCACAGGGACGCAGTTTAGGGCAGATATCCTCCAAAAATCACCTTGGTGCCTCTTCCCACTGAAGGTCACGAGCTCCTTGGAGCAATCTGGCCCTAGGGCTTCCCTAGCTTTCCCCCTCCAATAAAGAATTGTCAAATAACCAACTTCTCCAGCAACTACAACCTCATGGAGCAGTTTCTCCATGCCTTGGTGAGACCAGAGCATCTCCTCTTGCCAATTCGGTCCGCCGTCACCTCTCCTTCCCTTAACTGAGCTTTGCATAAACCGCTGGGGACCAAACCCATCCCTGCCTGCTGGTTCCTCCCCGATCCCAGCTGCAGCGGGCGGTTGGCATCTGCTAGCAGTGCCCACCAGCAAGCCTGAGGTGGAGCAAGGCTTGCAGATGCCGTTTCTTCATCTCTGCTTCCCAGGGACCGGCAAATAAGAGTTTTGACAGCCTGGAAGGGAACGACGGCGAGAAGGAGATGCTTTGGTAGATCCTTTCAGCACGTTGTGCTTGCAGCAGTCACCGCCTGGGATGTTCCTTCTCCGCAGCTGATTTCTCAGTCACCTTTTCTTCATGGGCCTAATTTATCTTAGCACGTCCTTCTCGTTCTCTAAGGAAATGCCCTTCAGCATCTGCAATTTGTCCTACCAACCTTTGTAGCTCCTGAAAGAAAGCAGTAATTTAATAGTTCACCTGCATCTCCTTCTCCCCTTAATCCATATCTTCAGAGATTCTCTAACAGCTTTCACCAACGCACAATAAAATCTCCCTTCATTGTTTTAAACCCTCTAATCTTTCCAATTGTCCCTGGTTTGCAGGTACCGGTGGTGTCCCTGCCTGTCCCAGGGATGGCAGTTCTCTCCCTTGTGCCGTTCACATTTCAGGCCCTTCATTATTCTGGATGTGGAGCTTTTTCTGTTGGCTCCTTTCTTTTATTCCCACCCGTCTTTCCCACCTTGTTTCAAAACCTCATGGGTCTCAGCAGCCTGGATTTCAGAGCCCCTCTGTCTCCCATCGGAAACCCAAGAAGACGACACGCTTCCTGCACCCGAGCAAGCACCTTGGGGTCAGGCAAGAGCCATGGCTTCTCCTTTTCTTCCATCTCTTGTTCATTTTCTACACTAGCAGCCAAAGTCTTTTGGGTCCAGGCCCCATTTCATCCCACCAAACGGAGGCAGCACGGTTTGTCCCCGACGAGCTTACTCTCCAAGCCATGATGCTGATCCCCCTCCCAGTCCTGTTGCCTTCATCCATCCCACGGACCATCTCACGTGTGCACAGGTTCAGCTTCATCCTTGCTTATCCAGGTCTCTAGGCACAGGAGCTTGCTCATGGGAAGGACCAGCCCTTTGGCAGTGCTTGAATAATGTCCCGTGGGCAGCTCTTTGTACCAGCAGCTACGCATGACACCTCCTTGTCTAAATATTGCTTCTGCAACACATCTGGAGGAGCTGAGGGCTTGAAGTCTCGAAGTGAAGGACTATCCCAGCAGAGCCGCTCCGGGCTGGGTTTGGGAACCTCCTACATCCCGTCTGGTGCAGGCGGTAGGTGTGGGGGTCTGCTGCCGCAGCCGGCAGGACAGACCCCGAGAGCGTCACTGCTCGCTCCATAGCAGGCTCTACAGTTACAGCGGATGTAACTCCTCGCTGACAGCACGGTCCGTGTTACCGGGCTGCCACCACCTGCAGACAGCGCTGGTGGTCGCCTCTAAATAAAATACCGGGCTTCAAGTCACTGCTTTGGCTTGTGCTTTCAATCAAATGACAAAGACGATGGTGGTTTTTTTTCCCCCTTCTCAAACAGGGAGCTTATTATACCCAGCCAGTGTACGCGGCACAGCCTCACGTTATCCATCACACCACCGTGGTCCAGCCCAACAGCATCCCATCGGCCATCTATCCGGCTCCGGTCGCTGCGCCCAGGACCAATGGTGTGGCCATGGGGATGGTCGCTGGGACCACCATGGCAATGTCAGCAGGTAAGAAGTCTCGCCGTGTTCTGAGCTGTAGTTTCATCTCTCAGGTGGGACATATCCAAACAACCTGTGCAGGAGGCTTGTCCTGAATGAAAAACTCACTGTGCATCCCACGTGCTGCCTGCACCCTTGCAGGGTGTAACTGGCAAGTGGCTGCAGAAGCACCTTGCACACAGCTAATTGCAGCTTCATCTGCTAGTTTTGCTTGCTGGTTACCACTCCTTTGCAGGCAAAAATCAAGTAATTTGCTCCCAATACTGATCTAACTCAGTTTTTAGGTTAGCAGAGGAGACCTTTCATTTGGCTCACTCTAGAGAGATGCACTCTTGCATCCGTAAATACATTACTCTTTCCTCTGTTCCATAAGTAGAGGAATAACCAGGTTTGTCCATCTTCAAATATGATTGCATTTCTATCCTCAAGTTCCTTTTTTAGGATACCTACGGTCTTGCTTTCATTATACAAAATGAACATTAACCTTGGTTTATGTATCCCAAATCCTCTGCTGTTTATGCGTAGGCTTGCTTCAAACTGCAATTAACTGATAGCACATTAAGTAAGGATATGGGCTGGTTTTATTTTTTCCAAAGCCCGTATTTCTCTCATTAACAGTTCTTTGGGTTGTATATTGAATTATGCCAAGAAATGCATCATTCATCCTTTTGCATCTGCATTAGCTGTGAAATAGGACTTTGTTATGGGACACAATCGCTGGTGCAGGCAGAGATATTGCAGCCTGGGTATGACAAGAACCACTCTCAGAGATTTACTGTTGCTTATACTGAGAAATGGATAGATGTAATTAATGCACGTGGGATGTCCTAACATTTCATTAGTAGCATTTGGAGAGAGATACCCAGAAACGGAGAAATTATTGCAAGGACCCAGTTACTCCCAGAACAGAGTAGTTTGGGGCTGTATTCTCCCTCCCATGTTTGCTGAAGGCATCGTGCAAATTCTTATCTAAAATCCCTCTGCGTACCAGCTGCAGACGAAAAGAAAAGAGGCTGCACCAGGCAGTCCCTTTGCTTCGTAGCTGGGAGAGGATTTCTCCTGCTGCTGCATCCCAAGGCTCTCGGCTCTGTGGGTTTAAATGAAGCAAAAGCGCTCCACTGCCCTTGGGAGATGAGTAGCAAAGCTCATCTGAATTTTCCCTGGGAGGTGGGTTTTTTCTCGTCTCCTTTTGCCACCCTCATCCCTTCCTGTTTGGCCCTTGGGTGTTTCAGATTGCTGCAGTGATCTGCTGTTGCAGTTTAGCCTGGTGCCTTCAGCAGGTGGAAGACGTCAGCAGGTTAGCAGCTAGCTCTGCTGCTGGTCTTTTAGGGACAAGGAAAATTGGAAAAAGCTGAGTTAAGGGCCCAAAGTAGCGTGGAAAATATGCTGGAGCTTCAGGTGGGTTTATTCCATTCATGGTGCTGGCTGATACCAACCACGAGTCAAACGCCTTTGATTCAGGTCTCACGGGCAGAATAATATTTGGGAGAACTGAAGAAGGAAAAAAAGGGAGCCGATGCTGTGCCTGCTGCTCGGATGCGGCCTGCAGCACTGTACCCTTGGGCTACCGCTCCCCCGATGGAGCTCTTAGCCTTGCTCAATATTTTTCCATGCCATTGCAGGAACCTTGTTGACCACCCCCCAACACACCGCCATCGGAGCACATCCAGTTTCCGTGCCAACGTACAGGGCTCAAGGAACCCCCACCTACAGCTACGTACCTCCACACTGGTAAACCCACTGGCCAATTCATGTAAGTGCTGCCTTTGCTGCTCTTGCTCTGCTCTTGTCGATAATTAACCACCGAGCACTGCCGTCGCTTCTCTCCTTCCTACAAAGCTGCTGAAATTCTTTGTCCGGGCGATGCTGACTCCAGAAGAGCCATTTAGTACTGCTCCCCGGCAGGGACAGCTGCATCGCGCGATGTCATGGGGCTACGGAGGGTGTTAGCAAAGCACGGAGTACCGTGACCTTACGTCTTGCTGCTCAGCGCATGCAAGGCTTTACCAGTGACCTCAGTGGCATCAAGCCGCTTTGAGTGCAGTCGGGCACTGTGAGGGTGGAAATTTTCATGCTTTAAGGTTTTGGATGCATTGCGCTCTTTCGTAGAATCACAGAAGGGTTTGGGTTGGAAGGTACCTTGAAGACCATCTCGTTCCAACCCCCCTGCCCTGG
The DNA here is from genome assembly GCA_026212715.1 of Elanus axillaris. Lineage (NCBI taxonomy): Eukaryota > Metazoa > Chordata > Aves > Accipitriformes > Accipitridae > Elanus > Elanus axillaris. The sequence goes on along the minus strand of JANZLQ010000027.1, from coordinate 24,224,542 downwards.
GCAGGAACACCTTCCACCAGACCCGGTTGCTCCAAGCCCCATCCAGCCTGGCCTTGGACGCTGCCAGGGATGGGGCAGCCACAGCCTCTCTGGGCAACCTGGGCCAGTGCCTCACCACCCTCATAGTAAAGAATTTCTTCCTAATAGCTAAACTAAGTCTACCCTCTTTCAGTTTAAAGCCGTTACCCTCGTCCTATCACTACACTACCTGATAAAGAGTCCTCCCCATCTTTGTTATCACTCGAATGTGGTTTTTTTTTTTTCCCCTGCTAAAACACGCTGGGAGATCATCCTGTTCATTAGCACCAGGGTTGCGTGCAGCTGCCTGCTACCAGCTGCAGGTTTGTGTCCTGCTAAGGATCCCAGAAATCCCAGCTGCTTGTTTAAACACCCTCTGCGTGTTGCTGGAGCCCTTGGTCCATCATGCCCAATTAACAGGCAACGCAGCTGATGGGAACACATGATTCTGCATGGGGAGGCAGCACAGATCTCATCCAGCCCAGGGGGTTATCTGAAATCTCTCCTTGCTGTATACATTACACTGGGCTAATCCTGCCCGTGACAAATTGTTGTGCAATTAGCAGAGAGCATCCCATCTGCATATTTTTAATCCCATGCATTGGATATTACCGGCGAACTGCTGCTTTCTCAGCTCTGTGCCCAAGACATTTCCCGCAGAGCGGCATGAGGGACGGTTAAATCCCTTATGCATCAGCTATACGTGCTGCACAAAGTGCAGGGGTGCAGAGGAGAGGAGAACAGCCCTGTCTGATCCTGCACCGCTCGCTTCTAACTCCTTATTTTTAATATGTTTGCTTTCTTCCAGATCCGGAGTCAAACATTGTATGCAACTACACAAGTCTTACATCGGTGCTGTGGCCGCTGTACTGCAGCACCTCGTCTGTTTGCAAGAACAAAAGAAAAAAAAAAAGTGCAAGGGTCACTTTATGCATTCTTTAGTGGTTTTTGTAAAAGCTGCTTTTTCTAATCTTCTGCCTCTTTTTTTTTTTTTTCCTCTCCCCCTTCCTCCTCCCCAACCCACATAAATTGTGTAACACACATACTGACACTGAGCAATAGTAAAGTTCTCTCTTTGGTCCTATCATTTGAAAGCTCAGAATATTCACTTTTCCAGCATTGCCCAGCTGAGTGGTGCAAAGATCCCCCCACTTCTTGTTTGTTTGGGTTCTTTTCGTTATTTTTCTGTTGTTGTTGTTGTTGACGAGAGCCTAGATTTTCTTTGGCTAGTGAGAGTGGTTGATGTTCAGGGTACTATGTGAAAAGCACAGCGCTGGTAGGCAGGCTTATTCCAATTTGGTTTGGGTATTTTTAGTTGAATAATATAAATTATTTAATCTTCCATAACATATTACAAGAAAATTGGTGTCTTCCAGATAGCTGTCGTGATAGATTATAAATGCATTATCTGCAGTGAAATTCTGAACTCATCCCTTCTTTTGTAGGAGTAAGAGAATATAAATATAATTAGCGACGTAACACACTTGTCTTAGGAAGTAGGAGGACTGGTCACCGTCGGGTCTTTGGTCTGCTTTTTCCAACTGGGCAAACGGATCCTGCGTGATGGGAGGAGAGCAGCGGAGAGACACATGCCCTGGTAGCATCTTGCACCTCTTGGGAAAACGAGATGCTCCCCATCAGCCGTGTCCTGGGGCTGCGTGAGGGAGAAGGCAGCTCCTTCCTTGCGTGGCTACCGTTTGCAGGCAGAGATGTGCCGGGCGGCTCTTGAAGGAAGCAAGGAGATGTCCAAGGGTTGGTCTGAAGAGCTTCTCCAGAGTCTGGTGGTGTGGGGAAGGAGGGTGGCTGGTTGATGGAAAGAGTCTTTGAGGCAGGGCGAGGGGGAAAATGGGTGGCTTCACCCTGCACCCGTGTCCTTGGCACGGCTGAGACCAAACTGCGACGCCTCAGTGGCAATCGAGGTGCTCCCCCCTCCATTCTTTGCGTTACAGCTGGGCTCGGAAGCTTCCAGGAGAAATGTTCGTCCAAGCACAAATCCCAGCACCATAGAGAAAGTCTGGAGAGGGGGATGATGTCTGGCTGCTCTGCTTGGCGAGTGGGGAGAAGCGGGGGGAAGAGGAAGCAATAGCAATAAACGTCGCCTTCCTCATGGGAAGGCACCTGAGAAAAGGTGAGAGCAAGGAAGGTGATCCACGGTTGACATGGGCCGGGCTGGGAGATGACGGGCATGCAGAGGCTGTGGGCACAAGGGTAATGTCTGGGGGTTTTGGCTTACCCAAGGGCAGAAGAACGTGAAGCCAACTGCAGCCAGTGACGTCCCACCTCGGGGTGCCCAAGTTGAGCAATAAGTTGTCTCAAGGGCAGCAGAGAGAGAGTTTGTATTTGCAGACAATGCTTGCGGCCAGTTTATTTTTAAATCTTTATCACTAAACCCAGCATAGAAACAAGGTTTTTCTTCTTTTTTTTTTTTTTCCCTAAGACAAAAACATTGTTGGGTTTTCATTTTTCCCTCAAGTGTGCCAAAAAAGTTACGTTCACTTGGTGGCGTGTTTGCAACTCTCGCGTCTCTTGGGCTCCGAGGTTGTCACAACAGACCAAATCCAGAGCCTTTAAAGAAGTCGAGTTAGGAGATGCGGATGGGAATCCCTCCTGGCACTGTCTGGCATGGGTTTCCAACCCATGCATGGTATTGAGTCAGTGCCCAGATGTCTCTGCTGGTTGCTTTGCTTTGGTCATACCTGGATCACATCTCCAGATGGAGGTGAGGACAGCGGAGACCAACAGTGGAGGGTCACCTTGACCAGGACACGGTGGTGTAGAGGTCAGACTGGAGGGTCCTTCAGAAGAGCAAGGTGACCAGTTGCTGGCACCTCAGTGAGACCTCCTTGCTCTTGGTGGTGTCTCCCAGCTTGGCTTCTGCTGCCGTTGGGAGGAGCCACTGGAGCTCCTTCCCATGACCATGGTCCAAATGGGGAGAAACAAGCTTAGGGACCCAAGAGGACTCATCCTACCACTGGTTGGTCCAGGGTGGTTTGTCAGGTCAGGTGTTGGCACCGGCACTTCTGTATGGGGGTCTTTTGATTGGTTCTGCTGGTTTCAAAGAAAAATCTAGCCAAGTTCTGGTTGACATTCCCAACCTCAAGGAGAATAAAGTGGGTGAAGACTGAACACCAGTGCTGTGGGGTGGAGAAGGTGGATTTCTCCCGTGTAGTACTTTGGGTTCATATAAAAGGAAAAAATAAAAGTGTAAATAATCAGAGTTGCCCCATTCAGCTTGGCGAAGCCAAGCGTTAGCACGTAAAAAGCAACAGGACTTTTGGAAGTAACAGTACTACATCATCCTTCCACTGTTTGTAGCATGCTACAATTAAACCTGGGCCAAAAAAAAAAACCCCAGTAGATCACAGGAATTGAAGATGTCTCAAATACCTTTTTTTGCTCTCAGTGTTGACTTGTTATGTATTAGGAGCTGTCCGTGAGCATTGAAATACATAGGGTAGAGTAAGCTCTAGCCAATGTAACAGCACTGCAACTCGCAGGGTCCAAGGAGCTTCGTTATCACAGCCCAGGCTCTGCCGAGGAGGACCTTTCCCAACAGACACTGTCCTACCACTGGCCTAGGCACCCTTCACCCTTAACTGCTTTAGGAACAACTGCTAAAAGTTTGGCCCACGGCTAGGAAGGAGATGCTAGGCTTTCTCCTGAAAGAAAACACTAAAGGTGGGGTAGAAAGCTCCAGGAGCTGAGCATGGAGGGTCACTCAGTGTTACCGCTAATGAGATCTGACATGGGGCTGTTTAGTTTTAATTCCTTCAGTTGGATCAATAGCAGATCTGCTGCTCCTCATCCCGTTACACCCAGGCAGAAATATTTGTTAACCCGGGTGTGAAGAGGTGAAATATTCACCGTCTGTTGGGTGAGAGGCTTTGGTGAGCATATTTGGCAACCAGTGTTGGGTTTAGGCTTGGACCACTGCACGGCTCTGGGCCACCACATGGCTCCAGGCTTGGGTAGCTCCTTCCCAAGGTGGCTTCATGGGGCCATGGTGCTGCAGAGATGCTCCCTGCCACCGTGGGGGACTTGATAGGCCCCCCCACACACACACCCCGTTGGCTCATGCTTCCCCATGGAGGGATTTGGTTTTGCGGATAGATGGAAGGATGGGAGGAAAGCCCATGATCCCAAGCCCTTTCCTTGGCCAAGTCATGGCTTAAGTGAAGGTCCAGGGGAGGTCACAGCCTGCCGGGGGACTCCCTTGGGGGGGGGGC
>JANZLQ010000027.1:24193171-24216694 GCA_026212715.1 Elanus axillaris | reverse complement strand
TGTCTAGCGAAGAGGGGGGGAGTGATAGAACGACTTGGTGGGCACCTGGCATCCAGCCATGGTCAACCCATCACAAGACCTGATGAGAACATTGGGCTGCATAGGCTGGGGCAGACGCCTTGCAAATTAATAGGCAGTAGATCTTCTTATAAGATAACAGTAGCCTGGGGAGGTGGTGGCCTGATCTATCTCCATTAAAGCCAAGAGTTGCTCACCAGTGGATACCGCAGTGCTCTTGCACGGGCCTTCATCCACGCTCTTTATTGTAATTGCCTTTTCCCCTTGGCTAAGGATTGCTAAGGCGGTTGCAGGAGAGGACGACCTTAACATCTTCCTCCACCCCTGCCAGGGGACATGGGGTTGATGTGAGCTCCAAGCTATGGCATGCAGCCAGCTCTGGAGATGCTGGCCCACACTCAGGTAGGCACTGATTGTCTTCATCCATGGATGCCAGAACAAAGCCAAGAGGGGGAAGGAGGGTGAGACGGAGCCAGGTTCAACCACTTCAAAGCTTCCACTTACTTTGAAGGACTTTGAAGAGCGGTTACGTTTGTTCAGAATCAGCTGAATTCTGCTGACAGCAGTTTTACCGGCACTGAGCCACCCAATTCCTTCATCCTGAGGTACATGTATGAAATAATGAATGACACAGAAAAGGGAGACCAGGAACTTCGTGGTGGAGTCCTGCACAGAAGGGATATTTCTAGCTTAATAAAAAAAAACTACGGCTCAACCGAAAATGAAAAATATTCAGATTTTTCACTGGAAAAAAAAATCCTTTATGAAATATTTGGCCTGAAATGTGTCATTCATTCTGAAATTCAAGTTTAACTTTCTTTTTCAGTTTCTTTAATTCTTATCCATCCCATTTTTTACTTATCCTCCTCAGGACAACGTGAAAGGACTAGGAATCCCCTTATGAAGCAAAACATCAAACTGCTTCACAAGGAATATTTCAGAACATCACATTTCTCCTTAATATTCCTCTAAACAAAACAGCGATTAAAAAAAAATATATTTTGGCCAAACTAAGTAGCAAATTTGTCTGGGATTTTCAAGCTATTTCGCCTTTCTGCAATAAAGCATCATTTGCTCCCAAATATTCTCCAGCTCCCTTTTCCCTCTTAATGCAAGAAAAGAGATGTTCAGTGAAATGAAACAGCGGGAAACCCCAAATCAATGATAACCCCTGGTCAAACTCTGGAACTCAATGCCAAAGGAGGTCATTGAGGTCCAGGATTTAACGAGCCTTAATTGTCATGGCCGTTTAAATGGATATTGAGAATATTCAGAGGTATCAAAGGAAATTTCAGCAACACGTCCTTGAGATAATTGTTACCTCTGCCCTTTGGCATTTAGCTGTCCTCTACAAACTACAGACCAAAGCATGAGCTATTCCACACTGCAGGAATCTCCTCTAATCTCCCCCTGGTTGTCTTCTGTGATCAGCCAGAAGATATTGGACTAGCTGGACTGCACGCAAATTCTGCTCACAAAGGATTGCTCATATGAGGAGCATGCACATGTTTTAATCATAAAGCTGTTCTCTTTCCTAATATGAGCAGAAAAATTCCATTTGGGCTCAATATAAACAGGCTGTGTATCCTCCTGCAAACACAATTAATTTTAAAGATAAGCCTGATCAATGCTTACTGTTCTGCAAGAGCCAAACATGACTCCTAAGACATTTTCAGCAATAAAGGAACACAGTCCCATGCTGAGGTCCCTCATGCAGTAGTAAATGGCACAAGGTGTTCTTGCCTCCCAGAGAAATAAGTCTAAAATCCTGGACCTGGATGATTCCTTGCTGCTTCTGACAGCCTGACATGTTACCGCAACACAGTGTGTTCCCTGCACCCCCAGACACTGGCTTCCACCATTTCATCCCATCTCCCACCCCAGTCCCCTTTGGTTAAAAGGTCAATTCCAATCAACTCCTATTGCAATGGTCTTGTCCACAGACAAAATTTGCCACCGCAAGTGCAAGAACTACCCCTCATTGTCTGCTGCACCAAGTGCCCTGTCTCCAGCTCCTACGTGGATGCTTAATGACAGCTTTATCCTCTAATGCTCATGCTATTATCTTGTAGACAATAATTTACTGTAAAGCTGCACTGAGACTGTGAATGGTATAATGAAGCTCCTGGTGCCCAAGATTATTTTTTCCCAAACATTAATAATCAGCCTCTAAGACATGCACACACACACACACATATACATACGTACACAGAGCAAGTCAGTTTGGATGAGCCAATATTTAGTCGTGTGCAAAGACTAAAACAATGTGATATATTAATGCATGAATTTGAAACTTGGACAAAGCACAATGGTGTAAGTGTGAGCAGGGTGGGGAGGGACCAGTATCTGTGGACATCCCTGGTTAGGGCCCATCAAGTCCAGCACTGGCATAGAAGAGGAGGAAAGTGCTGAGCCTTCAACAAGGCAACTTTAGCACTGGCTGAAGCAGGCTATGAGCAAGATATGATTAATGTACTGAAGAGGATGAAATCAAGTCATCTGGTAGAGCAGAACCATGCTGCGATCCATTAATAAAAGTTGCTTGAGTCAGCAGCCCACAAATCCTGGATACTGCACTGCCGGAGGGCCATGGAGCATGGCCTTCCAAGGAGGCAGAATTATTGCCCATGCTGTCATGTCTAAAATGTCACAAATACATGACTGAAGATGATGGTGAACACTGCAGAGGGCTAAGGAGCTGAGAGCAACATAGTTGTGGGAGAGTAGCCCCAAGAGTAACAGCCCTGCCACTGCTCCTGTCTCAGCACAGCGAAAAAGGAGAGTCGAGGACCATCCGTGAGGAACAGCCAACCACTGGGATACTGAGCAGCATGAAGAGGTCCATGTATGACAGAAAAGGGTGAGACAAATCCCCACGCTCAGACTAGGTGGCACATCTGGGCACCTTGGACACACAAAGTCCACTTTGTGGACCTCAGGGTAAATACCAGCACCCCCACGATCATCTCCTTCCTTCCACTGCTACCTTCACCTTAGCTCCACTGTTCGCCCAAATCCCTGTGCTCCACCAGCCATGGGGAAAGCACAGTCTGGGCCAGATAAAGGGTATCCATCAGCATCTGCTACAGCCCAAGGTCCCTGGTGGCTAAATACCCACCAAAGGGAAAAGCGTAGACTCCTGGGAAGATAACACTGGGAGATCCCACTGTAGAAATGCCAGAAACCAGGGAAAGGTCCATCTGGAGATCTGAAGAGAGGTTAAACCCAACAGCAGTGACACCTCAGGAACCCTCCTGGTGTGAAGCACAACCCCATGGAGGTTTGCCAGTTTGTACCTCTCTGATTTTCCCTTGACGTTATAAGCTTATGGGTCCTGCTGATGAAGGGACACACCTTGGCCATTCCATACAGAAGCTACCGTGCTTTCTTCGTACATGCTCAAGCCTGTAAAGTTGGTGAATTCGATGTTGGTGTCATTGACGCCGGCCTGTTAGGGAAGCTCCCAGGGTGAGTGATCACAGCCTGATGTTTCTGAGCATGCTTGCAGAAACAACCCATCTGTAAATGTCATGTCCAGCCCTGGAAAATGGGTCAGGGCCAGGTCGAAGCTCTGCTAACATCCCATTTCATGGCCTGTAGGCCTGTTCTCCAGTTGGCTGGAGCAAGAGCAGTGTCTCATCCCCCTTGTCTTTCCAATGGGCAGACGACTAAAATTTGCCACAAGGTTCAACAGAGAAAGCAGCTCGTGGCACGGATGCTTTGACACAAAGGCATCTTTATCGACAGGGTGCTGTAGCGAGATTCAGACTGGGAGTATTGCCACAGGCAGGTCTGGATGGGCTGCAGAAACCTGAACGGGGGGAGGAGAGCCGAAGTGCTCTTGTGAGTGTTTGCTGGGCCAAAGAGCATCACGTATCTGACTCCTTTACGAGACGACATGCACAACTGCATGGCTACGTCAAGGTATGGAGACATGAATTAACTAGGCTCACCCATTAAGGTCCCAGAGGGAAAAACCCTTGAGAAGAAACCTTTGCATTAGGAAAAGCAGAAGAACTTGCAAAGGCAACACACCCTTATAAATTCTGCTCTTCTTCAAGTGCAAAGATTTGTCAGTGCAATTCAAGCTGAGTGCAATGAACTTACTCAAATATTCAATGGGATACAGAGAAACCGGCAGCTGCCTGCAGTGATGCTGCACACTGGGTCCGTCTCCAGCTCAAGTCTGCCTGCCTCTGCCCATCCCCATGCAAAACAGCACGCTGAAGCTGTGCTCGGCTGGTGGCCTCGTGAGCCTTTGGCTCCAGTGGGATCTGTGGCGGAGAGATGTTTTCAGCACCTCATTTCAAGTGTCTAAAGACACAAGGGACGAATTAAAAATGCATTATTTCAGTTCAGCAGAACACTTGAGCACATGCACAGTGGCTCTTAGCTGCTCCTGACCTGTAAATATGGGCAGAAATGAATTCCTGAATGACAGCTTGGTGGACCACACTCCAAAAGCTGTATGTGAACCCATGATGTGACTTGTAAGAGGGCAATCTGGTGCAGCAGAATGTACTGCGTAAGGTTAGGGAAAATGAAGCTTTTTAGGTCAAACGAAGCAATTGCATTTCACAAACTCATAGTACGATCAGACCACCCCAGAGATCCAGCAGCGGGATGGGGAGGGAATCCAAAGGCACCACCGTTAAGCAACGACAGGTCAGACAGTTACAGAACTGAAGAGCTGCTGCCCAAGGAGAAGAAGGACAGTGCGTATCACTGACCAGCACTGCTGGTAACAGCTCTGGTCCAAATTGCTCCATTCGCACTGCTGGGGGTTTTCACGAAGACCATTTTACCCTCGTAGTGCCGGGCAGGGACTGCTGGGGAAACCCTCCCGCCTTGACTTTCCTGGAAGCTCTGGTGTGAAGCCGCTTGAGCTCATTGCCAGCTCCCCTTCCCCACATCCTGGCCCTTCTCCAACCTGAGGATGCTTTAGTGATACCGCAGTTCAGCTGCATAGGAACCGCAAGGTCTGCCCTTGAGGCAAAAGATGGAGATGGGTGGTGCTGCAGACGACGGGTAAGATTTTGTCTGAATTTGTTCAATTACCATCCAAACCACAGATGCAGAAGGATGGGTCTCTCTGAAGGAAGGTCAGGACATCGCTGTTTGACATGAAATAGCTCTTCTGTCACAGCAATGTTATTCAACTAGCTGTATTCTTCTGCTCCCTTCAGGGAATCGTTACTTCCCTTCTTTCTGTGTTTCTAATGCAGCTCAAAATCAGTGTTGCTTTTGATTTCATTTCTAGTCTCCATGACAGTGTAATTGCTCACCCTGGCATTGGGAGTAGAAATAGATTCAGCAGTAAAGGGACTAAAGGAGGAAGATGGTGAAACTTAAATAGCAGCTATTGTTTTGCCACTGCATTGATGACTAGTATTTGCTCCTCGCTGTAGTAGCTACTATATGACTATATCTGAATATCGTTCATATGCTGATTAGGCACCAGGTGTCCTAAAACTTAATCGTACACATGAAGAATGAAGAACACTAGTTCGTCACAGTCTGAGTTTCAGCTAATATACAAAAGCAATTCTGGTGTGGGCTTTCATAGAAGACCTAGTCACCTGATTGCAAAAGGTTTACATGTCCAAGATGGTAACAAGGCAAATGCTAGGAAAAGGGAGATCATGGATCAGGATCCCCATGAACATTCATGGTGGAGGCACTGAGAACAAGCACCCTGCCCACTAAGTAAAAGAACAGTAAACCAAGCCCCATGGCAAATTCAATGCCCAGAATATGTGATATTTGGGTTTTTCCTTGCACTGGGCTGGAGCAGTAACATGCTGCTGAACGTCCAATGCAAAGAAAATCTTGAATACCACGTATTTCTTCTGTACATACTGCCCATGGCAGGTGAACACAGAGTCTAACCCTGCCGTCTCCCGGCAGGCAGCATCCCCCCTCCACCATCAGCGAACCCGCAGAGCTGACGGAGATGCTGATGCAAGGTCACAGCCTCAGCTGCTGCTCACACCCATGGATGCGTCTCCTAGATGCCTACAGGATAGGGAAGCCTGCAGCTCAGCTTAGAGGCCAAGCAACCAGGATGGCCTCTTATTTTCTGTTAGACCACTGAAACCTGCGTGTTGTAACAACCAGGTTATCTCCCAAGTGATGTCACGCTTCAAACGCTCAGAGCCTCCAAGCTAAAATACCGCCTGTGAAAGCAAAGCACACACATATGCTTAGGCTCCAGACACCCAACTTTATCCTATTTTAGACTACAAAGTAAAATATAGAAAATAACTTATAATCCTAACGTCTTGTATATACATGCTTTGGATGCATGATATCTTACTCTCAGAAAAGGAAAGCGAATTCAAATCCATGACACTTTATACACCATCCATGCACAAGGCATGTCTGCGAGTCACATCCCCGCTGCACACAGGTTTGTCACTTCCCATTGATGGGTGCAGTTATTTTTTGCAAGAACTACTCTGGCGGAAATCCCTTAAATCCATCAGCTGAGGTACCGGATCCAACACGACGAGTATTTCACAGCAAACGGTTCTGCAGCTTGATGAGCTGCATTTCCACTGTGTCCCAAGCGCGTAACACAAAGCAGGTGAAGTCAGGCATGGGCAGACATGCTACTTACAACGTAGGCAGCGTGACAACCACACAGCCTCCAATAACGCAATACAGAATGTGGATTAACCTACATTTAGTCGGTCACCTGCCTCTGCTGTGCCTCTCTGTGTGTGTGCGTATTGGAGCTCGTGCTATTCCTTTACAAGATTTTATATATATATATATATGGAATTACAGTATTTTTTTTAGCATACAGAAGTGACAAGCCAGTTGCTGGCTTTGACAGAGGGCAGAATTCTGCGTTCCATTTTATGCCTTTCTGGGCAACGCACCCACTGAGTGTTTCTTCAGTTGAAATTAAGAGGCTGTAATTCTTATTAACTGGAAGAACCATAAAGAGCTGGGTGTGAACTAAGTAGATGAAAGAAAAGAGCTGAGCCTTGAGCAAGGACCTTAAGGATTACTGGGCTAAGGGAAAGCAATAAAAGGCTGAGTCGGATTCCACCCCCCCCCCCCCCATCTTTACCCTTAATACTGTTTTATTTCAACGGCTGCAAAATCTAGATGTAAATCTGATTTGTGCTGTGGACCGTAAGGTGCAGAGCTCCTGCTCCAGAGTTTGCATGGCATATGTAGAATTACTGGGGAGGAAACATGGGGAAATGACACTGGAATTGCCCTGGGTGCTGCAGGGAAGGTTGCTTTAAAAGCACCACGGAAGGACTAAACTGGGCTGAGCAGATGGGCAGACAGTTTAGGGGGACAGTGTGGGAGAACTGGGAGGTGAGAAGGCTTCTTTGGGAAGAGGACAAAGCTTAATATGCCCTTGCATCTTTTTCGGATACATTATAAAACACACCACCACAAGTCACCGGGGCTGCACAGGTGTAATGGGGAGCAGAATTAGGTCCACTGAAGTATATCGCTTTTTAACAGTGTAATACTCAAGTCCATGCCACTTCCAATTAATCCGTCTTTCTTTAGAAGCTATCCCTGCCTGCAGGAGGCACAAAAGTAGTAGGATTGTAGGAAATGAGAAAATCGGTGTAGAAAATGCCTCCGTTCCCCCACCCCACCTCTGCAAGCTTGGGAAACCATCCACGTCACTTGTGCATCAATAACGAGGTAATGGGGAGGACTCATTGACTCCAGCTTCCCAACAACTGGATGAGTCCCATGACACCGAATCGGTAAATACTGGGACCATCAAAGCTGTCTCGGGGGAGTCTGGGAAAGAGACAGCGCAAGGCACTGGAGCAGATGGCTGTATTGTGAAATCTCCTCCTAATTAGGTAAAACAAGGACTGATGCGAGTGAACGAAGCAATTACTGGTCACTGCTGGTACCACGCTATCCACACGAAAGCCATCATGAAATAAAAGAGGATAAGGAGGACTGTTGGAAAGCTTTATATGGGAAATGAGGGGAAAGTGTGTTCTGGAAAAAGGTTATTTTATAATTAATTGGTTTTTTCCAAGGGCTTCTCCAGTGCTTGCCAGGAGTGGGAAGCCCTGAAAGCAAAGCACAGACAAAATGGGTTGTGTCTTTACTTCAAAGGTGCTCGTGTTCAGAGGTCCCTCACTGTGCTTGATCAAAAAGCATCGCTTCGAGCACACTGACACGATCAGGGGAACACACCGTTCACACCCACGTGATGATGGCCCTGTGCTACCAAGGCTACCACGGCACCAGCTCTGCTCCAAAGGACAGGTGTGAAGCTGGAAGGATCCCCAAAACCAAGAGTGTCTGGAAGCTAAAGGCAGGCACGCAGCAGTAACCAGCATGCAAAGTGTAGGACCTACTCCCTTTGGAGGAGAAAGTGGAGTAGAGATGTGGTTTTCTGTTTCCAGATGCAAGGAGCCTGTGTGTAACATGCGCTGGGGAGATAAAACCAAGAAGAGATGAAAGAAAATCCCACGGTACGTGCACGGCTGCCTGTGCCAGCAAAGGGGATTTAGAAATGCTGTGTGCAGAAAACAAAGCCCACAGAGCTGCACAGGCTGGGACAAAACCCCAGAAACACCTGAGAGACTCGGAGACCATTCCCATTTTTGGGAGCATCTTGCATTGACGCGGTTTTGGAAGCTGATGGGATATTACCTCCCGGGGGTCTGATGTCCTGGGGTCTTTTGGCACCTCCAGACCCAGCCTGGAGCATCTGGAGGAGGTTGCAAATGGGCCACTTGCTTTGGCACAGTGCTGCATTGATGCTCTTGTGTGCAGAGACACCTGGTCTGGCAGATGATGCCAGCATAATGTGGCCGTAAATAGCCCTAAAAATAAGTCTGGATCATGGAAACCCATTTCCCAAGAAGGATATTGTTAATGTAGGACTGAATAAAAATATCCCTCCGCTGCATGCTCTCTGCAAGCATCTGCAATCACAGACCTACCTACCAAAACCCAAACCCAGCTGCCAGCGCACAAATATGTGCACTGCAATCCCTTTCCTAAAGCACAGACACAAAAAAAAAAGCTCCCAGGAAGTACATTTGGGGACTAAAAATTAAAAGTACCAGTTTTATAACTCTTCTGCAAAGAACTGGAAGGAGGATTTGTTATTACCAAGCACTTTTGTGTGCGCAGCAAATGTTTACAGCCTCTCTGAGCCATTTGTATCCACTGGGTAAATAATATGCCTTTGGAAATGAGACGATCCACAAATACTTCTTCTTTTGGAGCTGCTCCAAGCTTAATCGAGAAATAAAACATGCTAAGGACAAATGTATTAAGCAGGTACTTAACTGAGAGATGAGACAAGAGAAGGCAGCACCGTTCTTGTCTCCCAGGCAGAGCATGCATGTTTTAAGCACACTCCTAGACTGATATTTATTGCAACCGACAGAGCAGAAAGGCTCAGAAGAAGCACTCCTTCCCCTCCCATAAATAATTCACCCTTTGTAACAGTTCATGAAATGTTTATATTAAGTAATAATTAAATATTGCATTACAAAAACTAACTAACATTCCAGCCAAGAGAAAAACCAACGCGAAGGAGGGTGGGGAGAATGATTGCCTTGAAGCTGTCATGTTGGATTTTCTCCGCTGAGAGCAAAGCTAAAGCAGTTAAAAGGGGCGATTCTTGGCTGCACTTGATGCTCCCTCGGGATCAAATGCTGACCCTGCCCCAAACGATAGGGCTTTTCCCATTGATCTCTGGGATATTCACTCGGAGCCTGCACTCGTGTCCGTGCAAGCTCTCCCCACGCGGTGGTTTTCAGCCATGCAGGGCAGGGTCAGCGGTCCCGTATTACCCTCTGCCGTCGAGCGATGATGCTTTTGACTTCAAATCACCAGCTATGCATGCATGTTAGCAGACTTTGTGCCTACTAACGGGTGATTGGGTCTTGGTCACAAAGACACATAAGGCCCGATATGGGATAAGACCCCAACAGTCGGATCCCAACATGGGATAAAGGACCGGGAGCTGGGCAGGGAGGAGAGAAGGTAGTGGAGTAGTGATTGAGGATCGGCAGACACCATCAAGATAATATGAATCAAATGTCATCACGCATACACCCAGGCATCTTTTATTAAAACTGTAATAGCTTGATCCAACCTGTGCCCTGGGGAGCATAAAGAATAGCAAGCAGCACCAAGGTCACTGCAGACAGAAAATCAATGCAGGGAATGAATGGTAATGACTTATTTTTTTTCCTGGTTTCAAAGAGAGGGCCTGCGGAGATATCCTGCTGGCATCTCCAGAGAAGCACAATATCCCTCGGACTTGCTCCAGCAAAGCACTTAGTACATTTTTAACTTTCAACATCCAAGTCTTGCTCCTCTTGACTGTGACTATAGCAGGTTCAAGCATCCCAATGGACCGCTGTATTTCATATCTGATCTAGTGGAAGGTGTCCCTGCCCATGGCAGGGGGTTGGAACGAGATGATCTTTAAGGTCCCTTCCAACCCAACCCATTCTGTGATTCTATATGTGCAAAGACAATTATCCATTTCTCTGTGGCACTCTGTTCTCTATCCAAAACCATTCAATACTTTCCAGCTTTCTGCAAGGACCATGTCTTCTGCACTCCTGACCCCTCTAATGGGTGTCCTCAGGACCTTCTCTGGTCCACAGCTATGCTGAAGTACAAAGCCAACACCTGAATAAAAGAGTCTACCTGAGGCTTTACTACTGTGGAAGGATGTCACATCCTACGTGTCAAATTCCTCTACATACGTCTTAGTATGTTACTTGCCCCAAAGTATTTTTTTTCTTTTTTGAGTGGTTTTGTTGTTTTTTTTTTTTTTAAATGAAATAACATTACTGACATGCGATTTGTGATTCACTGCAGCACTGCTCCTGCACCAGCTGTCCCCATCTGCACCGGTCCCGCTGATGATTCCTACCTCTACATCATGCCCTGCCCTCACCTCTCCTGAAATGCTTATTTATTTCAGGCTGTTTCTCCAGTATGTCGAGACCTCTTGAATTCCAATTCCAGCATGAAAAATGATTTAGCCCAAGACAAGTGAAGGATGCAGCAGAAGATCACATCGATGGAATACGGTGCTGTACAGGCACGCAGACGGGATGGTCCTAACGCCCTTAAAAAAATCTTTCCTGCAATTAAAGTATCAGGGAGGGAAGTGGTGCTGTAAATTTAAATTGCCTGTGGGATATTTAAGGCAGGTTGCATTCTGTAGAGAAGGGATGAAACTGCTCCTTCTCTCCACTGTGCTGTGAGCTTGAGCAGAGCTCAGCCCTTCTGTGACCCTGCAATGCCGGGTCCATGTGATGGAGGAGCTAAGTGAATAGTATTGCTAGCTGAAACTGGGATATTCGTGCAGAAATGGCTCTGTGCTCCAAGCCAAGATTTGAATCAAGGTCTTGGGAGATGTCTCTAGAGCTTCGGAGAGTCCTATCAATAGGCTATCGAGGGTAATGCTGAGATCAGTAACCCCTAAGTGATATAAAAGATCTGTCCAAAAATGACTTTGTAGTCATCAGCCGAGAAAAACCCAAGAGGTGACATGAGAACCCGAAATCTGGTGTCCCTTAGCCTGTGCATGGCCCATCAGGGATCCTGGTCAGACCACCTGAACAGGGACATCTCTGTACCTGCGAGTACGGGGTGACTGTAAATAAATGAAATCTATCAAAGAAAGAGGAAAAATCAAGTTATTTATATCTGTTTTTAAATAAATATCTTCTACATGGCCTTCCACTGAACATTATATATTAATTCCCTATGATATCATATTTCATGAGTATCTGATCACCTGGGCATGTTTCAAGCCTCATGGCTACAACACAACAGCTCTGCTTTTGCCCGTTATGCATTGAGGCATGTCCATTTGTCCCTGCAGAAGCTTCGAACACATCTGCAGCACCTCTGCAGCTTCCCACGGGATGTCTCTGCATCTGCCAACGCAGCGGAGGGATGGAGTGTGCAGAGCAATTGGGGTCACGGTGATGGCCCTTATTTCACCTTCTGCATAACACTTCCATGCAGCTTCTATACCAAGGGCATAGCCCCAAACCTGGACACTACCAGACTCTGGTCTTGCACCGAGCGATACTCATATGGGCTGGAACGTGGTGTCTGCTGACATCCAGAACGGAGACCAGGTTATATCAGAACGGGTTGCAAGCATTTTTGAGACCTTAAAATAAATCCTCTATGTATTCCAGTGTGTATAGCTCTCCCCGACATTAGAGCTAAGAGGTTATCAAAGTGATCCATACCACCTTCAGATGTCCTAGCCCTCTCCATGCCATAATAACACAAGCCTCTGTTTCCCTCTATTTTGCATCATGTCAAAAGTCTCATGTGAAAGCACCATGTCCTCATTCCCTTCCAATTTTACACATCATCCAGTTTGACTTCCCACCCAATTTCCATTCCAAGCATCAGTGTGACATGGTCAAACCCCTGGTTTCCAGATCCCAGCATTAGCTTCTGGGAGCATCCCTCCCCCCCAGTAGATTGCCAAAAAGATGACGATGTGTATGTCACCGCAGAAAGACTACTAGACATGCCTGAAGAGCCACTGGAAGACCAAACAATGAGGTAGGAAGGGCTGGACAGACATGCCTGGCATGTTGAGTTTCAAGAAATATCTTCCAGCTGTTCACTACCAGCTTTGCACATCGCACCACCCTGCAAGACCCTTGGTCTACACTGAAGTTGAGGGCCTCCCATAGCCACTTAACCCCAGGAGCTAAAGTGCTACCAAGACTTCAGATGTGACTAGAGGTACCAGGAGAAGCCCAACCATAAAACCATCCCCTAAGCCAACAGATGTGCCTGTGTTTTCTGAGGAAAATTAGTTAGCTGCCCCAGAACAAGCAAGAAGGGGAATCATGGCAAACAGGGCTGGGGAGAAACTCAAACCCACCCAATTCAGCCCATGCTCTGGGGCAGGATCAAGCCCTTTGCATCTCTCCTGAAGGCTGGCTAGCTTTCTGGAGATGCTTCAGCCAGCTGATGGCTGAAATAACCCATTGTACGTCATCCCAGAAATCACACCGGCCGAACGCAGCAGACCCTTGCAGCCTTGTGGGTTATACAGAGCCGTGGGAGCATTTCCACAAGGCACCACAGAATCACCTCTCCCCTTGGAGCATCCTGCACCGAGCTTTGCTCCAACGCCGCTGCAATGCATCAGCACTGCCAGAGGTTTTTACCCCACCGATGGTGGAAAAAGCACCGCAACTTTCAACGACAGCATCTCCCCAGCTCTCTGCACGATGATGCTGCCGAAACCCGTCCCAGCTCCCCAGAGAAAACACGTGGTTTTCCCTGCATCCTCCCTCCATCAGGCTGCTTGCCAACACATCCCTCTCCGGGAATCCTCCGTGCAAGTTGCCATAGCTACTGGCCAACACCGTGACAAGCTCTGCTGCTTGGCTGAGACCAGCGCGTTCATCCCCTTGATGCTCAGGGTACCTGGTGGGAGGCTGTCACCCAGCCAGGGCACATCAGCCCCATGCAAACCCAAGCCAGGGCCTGCCATACCTTCAGAGGATCCCGCACTTACAACCTCTGAGCCTCCCCTTGCCCATCTCAGACCTTCTGCACATCTATTTTATATCCAAATAATGAGAGCACAAAGCATGGTCGAAGTCCGGATCTGCAGCCCAGCATGCTGGTCTCCACAAATCCAGCAAAGCAGAAAAATTCAGACCTTTGCAGCTAGTTCCTCCCTTAGTTTTTGGAACTTCACCGATAGAGAGTTTGCTCTGTTGCACTGGTAGCAAAGCGTGGCTCAGGCTGCAAAAGAGTTTGCAAGATGCCGAGCATCCTTTCAGCCTCCTGCTGGGGCTCAGGTTGATGGAGCTCCACAGCCGAAGTGGATGTGAGAAGAGAAACGGACCCCCCCTTCCCAGTGAAACGGCACCCTGAGGGCAGCTGCAGCTTCTCCTTGAAGGTCTCGGCCAATAAACCAACCCTCAGCCCCAGTGCTGCCCAAGTCTGGGAATGGGACCGCTCAGGGTTCGCGTCCCTGCCTGTGTTTCCAGCCCACCAGAGCATGATGCACTGATTTCTTTTAGGCGAAGCTGCCTGCTCGAGAGCAGATGCACAGCCTCCTTCAAGGTGAAAGGCAAAGTGAAATGTGGGAGGAAGCCTGAAGCTCAGCAATCGGGGCTGATCCTGAAGAATTTCCTTCTCCTGTGTCTGGATAACCTCTCCTCTTGCCATTCACCCAGCACCCAGACACAAAACTGAGGTTTCTTTATTGCAACCCACCAGCTTGGCTGGCCCCAACCTTCCCAAAGCTGAATTTTCAGCTGGTCTAACTGGATTTCTGGAAAACACAAACTGCCCAGCTCCCCATAAATGTGTGCATTCTAAGATGTCTGCTCATCTTTGCTTTGGAAGGAATAGATTGGATCCCCTTCTTTGGGAGACAAGCTCTCTGCCCATCTTCCCCTCCAGCTGTGTGGCCACGATACCTTCTGTAGCTGATTTAATGGGAAGGAACCAAGAAGAAAAGCACAAAGTGGAGGAAAACACTAATTCTAATTTCACATAATTATCATTTAATTGACATCCAGCCCTTACACACAGGAGTCCCACAAGAAGCATAGTGTTCATACCTTGTGCAAGGGGAGCAAGACTGGGATAAGCGTGGAGAAGGAAACTGAGGTATCAACACCACGGCATGAGCTCTTAATCCTACAGGAAAGCAGGGATCCTGCAAGAGGACATGCTGGTCCTGCAGGGCTTTGGGGAGAGAAAGGAGACCCGATATGGGCTTTGGGTTAAGACCCCGGTGCCAATGCCAGCACTCTTGGGAACAGCCCTGTTGATTTCTACCAGCAGAATGACCCTGCCATTTGCAATTAAAATATAGCTCTGCTCCAGAAGGCCACTGTTTTCTTTAAACACCACCTTCATTTTTTTTCCCCTTTCTGAGCTAGATAAGCAGAAAAGCACCTGCACAACCCCACATACCTTCAACCCTTTTAAAGAACAAGAAAAGCAAAGCAGCAGCCAAACAACACTAGCAGGGCACCAGCGACCTTGCAAAGTATTTCAGCGAGAAATCTCTGGCCTCTTTCCAAGAGAGCACCTGCAAAGTTGGGTGGATAAACACCGTTCAAAAGCTAATTGACATGGGGAGGATGTTGCCACGCAGGAGAAAGCCGGCTGCAGTCAGCGGGAGTCCTACGGATGGATGCGGGGCTGCCAGGAGCCAGCCCGCAGCTCACAACAGCCTGGATTTCCTTGCCCGTACAGAGGAGATGGAGTAACTGATGCCGAAATGGTTCGTTTACAGCTCTGTGGTGGTATTTTTAGAGTTAAAACCAGATGAGTGTAAAGCCTGGTGTTAAGCAACCACGCACCAGCCGAACAGCAAGGTTTTACAAATCTGCTGGCAGCAAAGACAAGCTGGGAGATGCTTTCACGATTATAAAATGAAAAATAACGCCCCCCCCCTTGTTGGGGGTATTATTTTGTGCTCCTGAATTGCAGCCTGGAAGAGAGACCCTGGTGAGCCCCTGCAGACGGAGACGGATGGGGACGCGGGGGTCCCCGGGCTGTACCCCAATGCCAGCCCGTCCCTGCCCGGGGCACGCTGCTCATCCTCCGCCTGTTCTGCACCCCACAGCACCATCCCGGGCGGGCTGTGAGGCAGGAATATTTGCTTCCCTGCTCCACGGCAGAGCGGTGTAAAGTGCTTTCTGAAATGGGCTGCTCCCCTGGGACCACGGGCTACATTCCCCTTTTCCAGGTGTCTTTTTGTGCAGCTGGCATCCTCACAGACAGAGGCAGCTGCCCAAGGGCCATATCCTCACCCACAAGTAATTCTGCTTGTGTCACAGGGGCTGCCGTGATTTTTACCGCTGGAACCAGCTCCCTTCTTTCCTGGAATGACCAGTCCATTATTTCAGATCACCCACTCTATGTATCAACCTGAGAACATGCCTCAAATGCGTCCTCCTTTGCAAAACCAACATACAGCTCCACCAACACCAAACCAAACTTTAAAAAAAATTTTTTTAATTTAAAAATAGGGAAAAAACCCAGCCTCCCCACCTTCCCAGCACCAAAACACCCTAGTTTAGGGTGTAGTCTCCACAGCACGGCTTGCAGCCGGGTCCCCAAAGCAGCAGGAATCTCTCTGTATTCACACCATGTTTGCAAAGTGCTGCGGGGTCCCTTCAGGTGAAGGTACTGTTTGAGCAAAAGGAGTTATTAATAGAAAGTAAAATGTGTTCGCTATATAACACCCGCAATGTTGGACTCGGAGAGGAAAGACGAGTTGGAGGTTAAAGCAGTAACTTGATGAACAGCTTGGTTTGTGTGTGTGCGTATGTGCGTATATATATATACATACATATAAATAAATAAAAAAATAAAGGACATTGGAAGGATATCCATAATGTTGAGTTATAAATCAAGAGAAATAAAATTTCTGTCCTATAAAACTTGCCTAAAACTGCCTTTCCCCTCCTGGCTGGTGCTGATGGTCGTGCTAGCAGGAGAACATCCATGCTCTTGCCCTGGCGCGGCAAGGTTTATTTGGAGATATCAGCATTAGTGCTATGAATACATTCAGCTAAGAGCAAAGAAAAGCAAGACTGATGTAGGATAGAGTGCAGAAGTACTTAGAAAGTGAAGGCTTGTTCAGCCGATAGGAGACAGGAAAAGCAAAGGTCATGCTCTAAATGGGAGAGAAGACAAATTTACAACGGCTGTTTGCGATTTATTTGGCAAAGGACGGACAGGGAAAGTCCTGCTGTCTAAATTAGCTGATCCTTCTCCTCTTCTCTTTATTTATTGTTTGTGTTACAGCTACAGCGGTAGCTTGAAGCTGCCAAGTGGAAGCGGGGGCTGCTCTACAGCATCTGCTCCTGCATCCAGGAGAAGCTGGTGGCCTGAACGGACACGGCCGTGACCAGAAGGGGAGAAGGAGAGATGTTTGACATCCCCTTTGATACGATTACTGACTTAGCAGACAAAAGAAAAGTGAAAATCTAGCTGGTTTCAGCAAAGCATTTGATATGGGGCCACTTGGGAAATGATTAAGCCAGTGAACGCGAACATCAGCAGAACGGGAAACTGAGTAAGGGAAATGACGATGATGAGTGTTGGAAGGCTGAGCTGCAGCCTGGAAGGAGGTTATCAGTGTTTAACATTTTTAAGGTTGACTTTGGCACAAAAAAGTAGGGCAACACTGATGAGACCTCCTAATGACACAACGTCGTAGGCAGCACCAATACGGAGGAGGATCAGGATATCACAGAGGAAGAAAGGGATTGACCTTGACTGCCCTGTTCAAAATGGGATGAAAATTATCAGTACTAAATTCTGGGCTCGGTACTAATCACCAGGATTTTTTCGTAAGGGATGGGAGCTCCAAGGCTGTAACTGCCTAAGAAGGAGAATGACATGGAGGTCCTGGTCATCAAAGGGTAAGTGAGGGACTCATAAGGCAGCTGTGATGCCCGCAAACATGACATGCGAGTCTCGGTAGAAATGGGGACCTCATCTCCAAAGGGCAAGAGTCTGCATCTATGTTTCTTAAACAGTGATTTCATCCAGGGAGAGCTGGAGAAAGGGTTGATACAGAGAGTTAAAAGGATACTAAACATCTTTGACTCGCTAGCTACAGACCCAAACAATATGGATACTGTGCTTGGAGACACTAAGCAGTGACCTCCAGATAGGAGACAAGCACCAAGTAACCCAGTGCCAACAAAACAGCAAACAATAACCTGTCTCTCGTCTCAGACTGGAAATGAGATGATGGCTGCAAACCATCAGAGACTGACTTCTTGGCATACCCTTCCAGCTGGCATCGTGCAACTAAAAATTCCCTATTTCTGAGACAGAGCCTTGGGTCTTATTTGTAAAGACTAAATAACAAGCTAAGTAATGGGACTTACTGGTTCAGATGGTCCCATCCAGTCCCGTGTGCCTAAAGGTCCCTGCTGAGGTGACACAGCTGAGCAGGAGCAGAGGAAAAAATTGCTCAAGTACGTTGACTCCATCACCCGAATGCCACCTCCATCTCTTCCTCCTGCTCAACCCCGTCCTACGGCACGCACAGCCCAGCTCCACCTTGCACGGAAGTCAAAGCAGCAAAATTCAATATTGCCTACACTGCTGAGCAGCTCCCAGTTGGCTTTTGAGGCTGGATATTGTCCACCTTATGTGATTGAAGGGAATACGTTGACAAATACTCCAACTTGGAGATACTACCCAAGTCTCTCCAAGTTGAAGATACTACCAGCCTTTCTCAGCTGGCGGACTATATCCAGAGGCGATCAAGACACGGAGTGTGGCAGGAGAGCTGCCTGCCTGCAACACCCACCACCATCCTCTTCGTGTTTTAGTAAATACAAGGGCTTCCTCCACACCTGATGATTACACACTCGTACGACCGGTCCTTGTGGTATCAGCAGACATTGCGTCTCCTCCTGCTGCTAAAGGCACGTATCAAGTAACTGCTGAGCCAGAGCTGAGCCTTAGCCAAAGCTACCAAACATCTCTTTGAACAGCCTTTTCTGGATGGAAGAAAACATCCTATCCCTTCCCTTCCAGCTGAGAGCAAAATTGGACCCACTTGCCTACGTGGGTTAATTCTAATAACCCTCTCATCCAAATCGGGAGTTTGTAGTTGAAATGACAGTGGGAGATGAAATCTGCCCAGGATTGTTCTCTGGCACTGGAGCCTGGGACAGCCCACACTCACACTCTTAAACCCCTTTAACCCCCAAAACAAGGTGGTTACACCCAAGCTGCTTGTTGGGATCCGTTCTTGGCTCGTACCCATAGCCAAACCCAGCCTGGGAAGTGGGCTAGGGACTCTTTCAACAGCTGAAGAGTGTAAATGATCACGTCCCTGTGCCCCAGAATCTGTCCCGGAACCGTTTAATTTACCAGTACAGACCCAGCCTATGGATCTGATGAGAAATTTCAGAAGGCCATGGAAAACTTCCCACCCAGTCTGGCACATCTGACAGCACGAGCAGTGTTAGCGAGTGTCTGACCGAGGTGGGACATGTCCTCCACTGGAGATTTTCAAGAACAGGTCAGTAAAAATCAACCTGCTGTGGTCTAGGTATATCACCCCCCCCTTTCCCAGAAACGGGATGTGGAGCAGACAATCTTGGGAGGTCCTTCCAGCCCTACGTTTCCACAACTATAATGATGGAATATGAATTCCCTGCCCTCGTGTAGCTTGCTCCAGCCCTCCTACGTGGACATCCCTCCCTAAATTATCTCCTTTGTATCTCAGAAAAATACACAGCAAGTCTCCAGCACTGACTCATTCATCTCTATAGCTACTACAGATTTTCATTTGCTCCCTATCTTTAGCACCTCCAGGGCTTGGGATGAACGACAGAACATTAGCAACAGGCAATTCATTAATACTAGAGGCAGTCAAAAATTTTCCATCGAAGCCTTTCTTGGTTTGTTTCCTCTGATAGGAAACTGGTGGGGAAAAAAATAATTGCTTTGGTAAAAAGAGATTGCTTTTTGGTGAAGAACTCGAAACCTAGCTTTCGCAATATTGCTTCTCTGGGGAAAATTCATCACCTTACTGCTCATTTCGACACGCTGCAAAGGGGCTGAAATTTCCCCTTTCCCCTTCATATCTTTTTTCTTCAGGAAATAAAGGTAACAAAAGGAGAAGAATGCAAGACAAAGAAGACGAAGGAAAAAAAAAAACGTGCGGGAAACACCCAATTCTAACATTTTCCCATCATTTTCAAGCAAAAATGGAAAACACTTGTTCCTTCTTGCATTTTTGCCAAACGTGCTTCCAATTGTTCCACTTCCACCAGCAAGTACCACTGTCTGCACGTCTTATCACCTGCTCTCTCTGCTCCCAGACCCCCAGGGCCAACCCCTGTCCCCTCCATCCTTCGGTGCAGCAGGGAGAAGAGCTCTGCCCATCCCTTCCAGGAGTTCAGAAGGCAAAATCCCCTCCCAAGCACTCGAGTACTGGGGTCACCGGGGCCACCTCTGGGTCCAAGACAGCTAAAACCCTCAATGATGCCACCAGATCCTCCTATGGGACAGCACATAATTGAGCAAGAAAAGGCTCCATCCAGCAGCAACAGCTTTCCATGGAGCCGAGAAGCCCCCAGGCTGGGTCCTGACTCCTATCTAGAAGTCACATCAGCCCCATAAACTGAGTATTCCTCCTCACGGAAGGATGCCCTGGTCCTTACTTGGTGTCCAGAGGCCACCGCGAGACGAAGGACTGCAGAGAAGAAGGGGGTGAAGCCCCTGTAGCGCTGCTTGGGCAGCACATGCTTTGCGGAGGGAAACTGAGGCACGAAGCACCTCGGTGCTGGAACCCGTGTCGCAGCCGGTCACAGCAGCAGCGGCTGCCAGCACTTTGTCCCCAGAAGAACAACAGCGATCAGGAGAACGATGCCCTGATGTGCTGTGCAGGGGCTCAGGTAGGTCACTCCGCACCCCTGCCTCAGTCTCCTCAGGGCCAAAGAGGAACAGTCATAGGGCACCAACTGGCAAGCAGACGCCATCGTGCACGACGTGGTCACCTTCAAACCTACCTGCGACCGATGGCTTCAAGCCAGACACTGCCCTGGGAGTCACTTAACTTTTGGAGACCATTAGGAATGAGCACGTCCTCCCATTGTTTCCCTTGGTTCGCCAAGGGGATTTACTTGGGCATAAGTCCATAAATAAATCCTATATAGAAACAAATATTTGATAAATATATATACAAATAAAGATGAATAATACAAAGGTAAAGATGAATAATATAAAGACGAATAATATAAATAAATCCTAGTTATTCTGTAGGATCTCTGGGCACAGGCAGTCTCTCGCAGACACGCACAGCCCTGCCATTGCTGCTCTGGCCTCGCTGAAGGCTTCTGGGCTCAAATGCTAATGCAAACAAATCATCCATCCCTCGGGCTGGGAGTAGCCTCCATCCTCCGTGGCCATCCCCACCAGGCATCATCCCTGCCCTGTAGGTCCGGGCAGACCTGGGAGGAGGTCACAGGCACATGGTCTCTGCAATGTTAATTTGTCTCGGTATAAAGAGGTTAGAAAAGGGAGTTCCTCCCTTTCGCATGGACTTCCCGATGACCTTGGGCTAGTTGCTTACTCCATCCCATCTGCTCCCTCACCTGGAAATAATACTCAGGGGGACAGAGCGAGTTTAAAAACCGTTACCAGTGTGCTCTTTGGTTTCATCAAGGAATTGTTTCCCAGCCTTGGAGCATCACATTACGCTGATCTGCAGCAGTGGCAGAGGACTGTAAGGAAATCTCCCCCTGCTCTCTGCTGCTGGGGAGCCTTCATCCATGCACAAGCCCAGCAGAGGCCACGGAGGACAAGCCCCACGCGAGCCATCCTTGCTCCTCTCCAGCAAAAGGTCACTAGGAGATCATTTTGGCTGCTGGGTGGCCCAAAAGGTCGCCCAAATAGGCTGCGGAGTCTCCATCCTTGTTCGAAACCCACTCCGCAGGGACTCCTGTGAGCAGCAAGGTTCTTGATAGTAATAGGGATTTGGAGAATTTGGCTTTTAAAAAGAACCCAAACAATAAACAACACTTACGAGATGCCTAATTTGAACGGAAAATGAGAACAATTAGCCACAACATCACTTATGCATTAATGAAGAGGCGCTTATGTTCCAGGGCTGAGCGTCAGAGCAATGCGCTGCAAGGAAATAAAACATGGAAGTGGAAGAGCTGGTAATGACCCAAGGGGAAAGAGAGGCCCTAAGGCTGTCCTGAAAGGTGAGGAGCAACACGAGGAGGGCTGGAGCCTTCAAATTCCTCTTGGGTTCAACATCTGAGCTGACCCAGCCCCTCTGCTCGGGAAGGGAACCCAGCGCAGCCCATCCTGCTGCAACAGCGGCCGTATGAATTCGCCGGAGCAGACAGGAGGGATGGTACGTGGAGGGACGGTAGGGTGAGCGATCCGCATTTGAATATGCAAGTAAATAAGTCTAATTATCCTTTGCACCAGCAGAAGTGAGCAACACAACAGCTCTTCAGCTCTAGGACAGCTTTCTGCTTTAGTCCTGTGCTCACCGACATAAGCCCAGACCTTGGAAGATGACCAGACAAAAAGCTGAGTCAAAAATCACGGCTGGCCAAACCAGAATAAATGCCTGTGTCACTTCTGGAAAAACCTTTCCCCACACCCTCCATCCTTGCAAAATACAGACCCTGAAAATCCCTGGCCGTTTTCTCACGTCTCAGCCGACCACTGCCATCACACCTGGATGTGCCTGAGCCCACAACATCACTCGCATCCCCAGCGAGGGCCAGAGCCGCTGCCGAACCACAGCAAAAAATCAAAATTCCACTGCTTGAACCTTTTCCCACCCGGGGCCGTGGGAAAGGAGATGACTGCCAGCTCTGCCGTGCCACACAGTCACCAGTGGGACAGAGGAGTCAAATCCCAGCTTCATTTTAAATCTGCATGAATTTACTACCTGTTTGATGGCAGGATGTCACCTCTAAGTCTCCCTAGGGAAGAAAATCAATCATTCAAAGGCATAAACACCTCAGCATTCACATGGGTACGGGGGAGAAGCAAAAAAGCTGCGATTACACTTTTGCCACAACAAACCCCAGCTTTGCTCTCCGCCACCTCCACCCCGGCCTCGGCATCGGTGGGCTCTGCCAAAGAAAGCTCTGGAAAACACAATTGCAGCAAATCCTCCTTGCAAACGTCCGTGCAGGGCAGCCACCCCATCACTTTTGTTTCGCATTCCCAATACATCCAACCCCTTTACCCGGAGAGAAATAACAACAGCAGCTCGCGGCAAGGAGTTTTCCGGCCCCGAATCCCAAAGGGGGGGGGGGGTGTCTCTTCCTGGGGTGAAATAAGGGCACCCCTTTCTAACCCGGGGTGGGGGGATGATGGGACACACACACGCCCACCCAACAGAGGGATGTGCCACCCCATCCACGCTGCGTTAAACATGGCAGCATCCGAAGGCTGCCCCACCCAAGCGGCCTAGGACATCCCGTCACATCCCTGGGATGCTTTGTCTCGGGAATGCTACCGGCCTGGGATGCTGCTGCGTGGGACTCTGTCGGGCGTGGGGCACCCCACTCGCGCGTGGGGGGTCCCCACCTGCGCGTGGGATCCTCGGGATGCAGCGATGCCGTCGGGATGCTGCTTCTTTGGGTTGGCCGCATCGCGGCAACCAGGGATGTGCTGGGAAAGGACCAGCGCTGACTCCTGCATCCCGGGGATGCGACCCAAGCCTCTCCCTGCTGAAAACCAAAGTGCTGGGTGTCTCTGAATTTTGGGATGGGGATGGGGCAACACACTCGAACCTCCCGCAAGCCCACCCGATATAAAGCACCCCTGTATTCCCTCCCTGCCCAGCACCCACCCGCTCGCCATCAACGACCCCCGAGGGGGTGTGGGGGGGGGAATTTTAAGGACCCCCCCCCGCACTATTTCAAAACCGCGTTCACCCACCTCCCCGGCTGGCATGTCCCTCCCGGGGGTGGGCAAGAAGGGAGCGGAGACGGGAGATGGGAC
>JANZLQ010000027.1:24171045-24191843 GCA_026212715.1 Elanus axillaris | reverse complement strand
GGCCAGCGCGCGCGCCCCCGCACCTGCGCGCCCGCCGGCGTGCCCGTGGGCAGACGCGGCCGCGGACCCGGGGGCGCAGGCGGGAACACAGGCACGCCGCTGGGGACGGCCCAGCCGCGGGTCCGGTCAACGCACCTGCAGGCAGCTGCGCGTCTGCGAGCACACGCGTGCGTGCTGCACACGCGTGTGAGCACACGCACGCGCGCGGGCACGCCTGGACGGACGCGCGCGCGCGTGCGCTCCCACCCGCGTACGCTCCCACCCATGCACCTACGTGTGCGCCAATGCGGGCGCGCTCACGCACACAGACGTGCACCGGTGCGTGGGCGCACGGGCGCACGGAGCCGCACGCCTTCGCACGCGTGCACGGACAATCACCGGCACACGCACGTTCAGGCACGCGTGTGCGCACACGAACGTGTTCGCGCGCGCCCGCGCAGTCCCAGGCAGACGCGCATACGCGTTTGCACGCTCACGTACTCGCACGTGCGAACAGGAACGCAAGCAGGCGCGCTGACACATATTCACGTGCGCACCGGCACACACACGTGAAGCGTACACGTGCGTACACAGACACACGCGTGTGCACACACACACCCACCCACGCACGCACATACCTGCACACCGGCGTGCCCTCAGGTACACGTACACACACAGACACGTGCATACACATGCTTAGACATAGATCGACACGCCTGCACGCACACATGCACACACACTTGCACGTGCATATATGTACACGCACGCGCACACATACGTGCTTGCGTGCACATGTATGCCTACCGGCAGACAGACGCGCGTGCAGAGATTTGCACGCCCATTTATTTACGTGCCCGGACGCACTTGTGTGCCGATACACACGTATACACACTGACGTGCAGATGTGCAAGCACAGATGTGCACACGGACCCAGCACCCCACCATACCCACGTGTGCGCACACGCGCGCACAGACGATCATTAACGCGCTGCTGCAGTGCCAGCCTGCTGAACCCATGGTCCCTCCCTGCGGGGTTTTTGTGGCTAAAGCCAAACACACGCGCGTGCACAGCCCTGCACACGCACACGCACAATTTATTCATTTATTTTGGCTGGGTGTTTCGTGTTCCATTGCAGGCCTGCAGCTGCAAAGCCAACCCAAGCCCTCCCCAAGCCATGCCTGCTGCAAGGCTGGCCGATGGCTGCCTCTTAATTCCAATTCCCGGGCTGGATTCACAACCCCAAATCCCACCTGTACTACTCTCCCCACCCTCCTTTCCAGCCTTGCCTCCACCATCTCCCCTCCAAATTTCTTCAGTCCATCCTCCATCCCTCCATCCTCCATCCTCCATCCTCCATCCCTTCATCCCTTCATCCCTCCATCCTCCATCCTCCATCCCTCTGTCCTCCATCCTCCATCCTTTCATCCCTTCATCCTCCATCCTCCATCTTCCATCCCTTCATCCCTTCATCCTCCATCCTCCATCCTGCATCCCTTCATCCCTCCATCCTCCATCCCTCCCTCTCCACCCACATCTTTATCCTCTGAACCCAATAAAGTCCATTTTCAGCTCAACTACATCCACCTTCTGGTCCAACCCCACAAAGACGACCCGGGACTCGAAGCTCGCAGGTCGTTAGCGGAGTGGCTGCACGCCCACTGTTTCCACCAGGGAACATAACTCCAATAAAATCCGCAATCCCGGCGCTTCCGAAATCCCAAACTCCCCGCACTCCAATACCGAATTACGAGAAAAACCAGTTCCCACCAGGCAGCGACTGCAGCAGCTGGGAGCGCAGTGGAAAGCAGGATTACTCCTGCCGGGATTGTTTCTTTAATCTAATGCTTTGCATCCCCTTTATTGAGTCCTGGACCCTAAGGGCTTGGGATTTTGGTTGGGTTTTTTTGCTTGTCTTTGCCTCAATTTGCTTCATTTCATTCTTACCTGTAGGTAAATTGTGGAAACCCATTAAATTGTGGAAACCCATTTTACGGATGGAATTGGAGCCCTTGCTATTGGGATGGCTGAATGAAAAAGCTGCCTTGGGGGGGGGGGGGGAAATAAATGACACCTAGAGGTGTCTATACACAGGCATTGCTTTGTCCCCAGGGATTATCCCATCCCTGCTGTTACATCCAGTGCAATTAAAAGGGGTGAATATAATTAAAGATCTAAGAAGCTCCCGAGCATCTCCTAGGCTGGGACAGAGCCATGATTTTCCAGGGTGTCAATGCACTGCGTATTGCTTTTGTATGGCGGGTGCTCCTTAGCACCCACGAGAGAAGTGCTAATCACTTTTTAGGCCGATTTTTACCTTGAGAACCGATATTATAAAGGCACGTGGCGCTTGCTGCGTGCACTTTCCGTTTGCAGAAGGTGAAACCATCGGCTCATCCAGGTCGTGCAGCAAAGGCGAGAGAGTCGTCCCCAAACCACCGGTGTCGGACCCCAGCCCTGCATTTCCACGCACGCTGCTTTCTGCACATCCCATGGCATGTAGTATTAAAAAACAAACAAATAAAAGAAATCCATGGGAATGGCAACAAGGAAAACTGGAAAAGCATCACCCTACGATGGTGACGCAAGGTCTGCAAGGAAGACGTGCAATCAAAAGATTGCAGTGGGATCAAGCTCGTCGGCTGGTGGACCTCAAGGATGTGCTTATTTTTAAATACTCTCCGCAATTGCAGTTATCTCAAAGCTGCCACGGTGATTTTTGAGGGTGTAAACCCCATCTTGGTCTGAGTTCTGATGCCCACAGAGGCCCCGCACACACTTGGGTGTTTCCTACAGAAAACATTTTGAATTGCATCCGCGTCGCTGCTTCGGGATTTGCTGCATTAAGATCTGTTAGTGTAATTAATTGCTCTTAATATAAGGGGGAGGTAATATATTAGTGTGTTCCTGGTGGGTGAACCCATTGCAACAGCTCCCTTTTGGGAGCTAAGGGGTGTCCCAGCTCTGCACCCAGCAGTGCCTTCATGCTGGGGTTTGCACGGCACCTTGTCCCCATCCGGGGACTGGGGATTCCACGGGCACAAGGTGGGTTTGGACCTTTCTCTCAGCTTTCCTCACCTGCCAAGAGCCTCACAAAAAACGCTCGGTCACGCGCTGCCCACCTTTTTTTTTTTTTTTTTTTTCTTTTTGGAAAGAAAAGACATGGGCAAAACCGCTCTGTGAGGTTTTGCAGCGTCAGGAGACACTTTGCTGCTCTGCAGATACCAGGCAGACCTGGATGGAGTTAGAAGCTGCCGAATGGAAAAAATTGCTTAGCGTC
The DNA here is from genome assembly GCA_026212715.1 of Elanus axillaris. NCBI lineage: Eukaryota > Metazoa > Chordata > Aves > Accipitriformes > Accipitridae > Elanus > Elanus axillaris. Next base: position 24,188,586 of record JANZLQ010000027.1, on the reverse strand, counting down.
TCCTGCAGTGAAACATGTAGCTGTATATAAATCTTGAAGCATGGCTGCTCATTCACTATCAGGAATCAGCTATGGAAATAATTTAATAGCTTACGTCAAGTAAAATCCATTAGCTGTAATCAGCCAAATTGATTTGCTGGCTGCAAACCTCTCTCAGAGAGGATGGGAGTTAAATAAATAAAAATGTCGCTGTGTTTAAATTACAGCCACCATAGCAGAAAGCAGGAATAGCTTTCTCCTTCTCCAGCTTCTTCTGGGAAAAGGCCACGGTCAAGAGTGATGCCTCATGGTGGGACGTTGGTCTTGGGGATGGCCAAGGACACGAGTGTCCCTCGGCGTCGGAGTGTACCAGCCTGGGGCACAATCCTGCCCCAAAGTTTGCACGATGCTAAGGGCACCACAGTGGGGTGTGAACCAGAGCCAGCCCGATATTTTGCAGCACCCAAAATCAGCACTGACTTTGGATAGACACCCCAGGCAGCGGTTCCCTGTCCCATCCATGCTGGGATCTGCTGGCGTGGAAGCAGGGAATGGCTCCAAGCATCCCCTGTGCAATGACGACCGGGATGTTTTGGGGGTTGACTAATAGGGGACCTGGGGAATCTTCTTCTCCTGATCTTCTTCTCCTGGCGTCCTCAGATGAAGCCAGAATGCCTTTCTGTCAAACTTAAGCTACTGGAGACCATCCTGGGGCAGGTTTGATAGTCTCTCCGGCATTTCGTGATGGCACGAAGAGCACGCTCACCGCCCAGAAGATGCGAGTGGGTGCTGCCACCGTAAGAGCTCGCCCAGATTGATGTTCTTCTCTGCTGGATCTGATGACGAAGAGGGATCGGCTTGTTTTCTCGGACCCTCAGCTGACATCTCATCACGTGCTGTCTGTACACGTTCTCCCCACCTCCCGTACGCACGTATCCACCAATTATTGTAAGAAATAATGTTATGGCGTTGTAGGAACGGTGTGGCAAAGCTCAGAGCAAGACCTTATAGGAGGGGAAGGTGGTTTTATTTAGAAAAAAAACAACCCTGTACAATGGTAGCCATCTCAAAGGGAGGCATCTGGCTCCTGGCTAATCACCGCCCCCCCACGAACGTCAGAGGAAAGGGATGGCAGCTCATCCCGTTGCTCCCAGGAGATCACTGATAAGAGCTGTAACAAAAAGAAAATGAAGAACAAAATCATAGCATGGTGGGGCTGGTGTAAGCCCGGTATCTCTTCAGCAGCCTTTCTCCTCTGCTATAGAGGGACCCTGGACATCAGCTTCATGGGCTAACGGTAGATGAGCCTCCAGCTCCACAGCTAGACCCGGACCACTCCTGGAGACCCCCTGGTGAAGTGCGTTCAACTCCACACTACCCCAGTGAGATGTAGGAAAGCTCTGTTTACCTAGATTTATCTTCGACGGCACTGCTGCCTCCGCGCCCCTGCCATGGCAGGGCTGTCCCAGGCACTCACCCAGCTTTGCAGGCGCTAACTCTGCACCAGCGACGCTTGTCTGAACTGCTCCTGTCCCCAGCATGTATCATCGGGGACGAGAGAACACGACAAGACCGCAGGTGGCAACTTACAGGGGATTTTTTAGTGGCTTCTCACATCTTAAATCATTTTATAATCACACACAACTGTTGGGAATGAGGATCTGCCTGGGGTGTTCTTGTTTCCCTTGTCAACTTTGTTTATGATTCATATATGTTGGGAAGGTGCTTCAAGGACAAATGGGACTGCAGCCAAAGAAAATCCATACCAGTGCTGCATAAAGAGAATAATTGAAGTGCATGAAAAGAAGAATTCAACTGATAATTCAAGCGCTGTAAAGGACATGAAATTCTGTAACAAAAATCTCCGGCGTAACACAGCCACATTTCAGAAGTGATTTTGCAACAGGTAGAAGGGGGATTAAAATCTGAAAGACTGTATTTTGAAAGAATTTTTAATTTGCATTAAAAAAAATAGCAGCAGGCACAAAGGGGCTTCTTTCACACCCGTGCTTTTACCCAGAGCTGGGGACAGACAAAGATCGAGCTTGGTGCAATGGTATCACATAGGTTTGGTGTGGCGGAAGATCCCCAACAAGGAGGACCTTGCAGGGGAGATAAACTTTCTGCTGGCGGAGTGATGGGTCAGGAAGGAATGGGACTCAGAGAAACCACTGAACGACTACGGAAAAGATACCTTCAGTTTCCTTCTGGCAATTTTGCCCATTGGAGGGGAAATTAGTTCGGTGGGCAGCTCTAGGGGTACATATGAACAACTGAGAGGCTTTAGGGAAGAAAAGAGGGTTATTTATGATTAGAAGAGCCGTGATCTGGAGAAAGCTTCCAGCTCTTCTGCTGGGGCATGAAGTCCCATAAGGTCTACATGTGGTGGGGCTTCAAGAAGGGCCTCAGCAAGGAGCCATGACGATCTTCTCCTGGCGGGGCACAGCAGGACAGCTATGCAGTGCACTGGATTCCCGTAGATGCCACTGCGTTGCCCCTTGCATACGTCCCTTCAGGTCCTCCGTGTCAGGCTTTCTCAGCCCTGATCCTGGAGCGTGGCCAGGTCTCCATGTGCAACCTGCTCCACTCCTGAAGTCTCATGAGCACGCCCCACCGTGCTGACTTGCAAAGCTTAGTGATTTGCAAAGCCTATGGCTGGGTGACTCAGGGCTTTATGGGTTCCTCCTCCTACTTGGAGATGGACATTGATCAACTGAGTTGCAAGGACCTCTGATAAAGGGATTACAGAGGACGACCTATTAAGGGATTAAAGGGACTTAACGTTCCCAGGCTAAACGCAAGCAAGCCGTAGGAGATGGGATAGATGACTATAAATACCTGAGAAGGGAAAAGCCAAGGAGAATGTAGTTGGAGCTATATCATGGGCCACATGCACGCAAGTCCCTGAGTATGTTAGGAAGTAAGGAAATGGTGAGAATCTTACAAATCATCACCCAAGTCCAGACAGGGAGAGGATGAATGTCTTGCTGAAAGCTACACAGAAAGCTTGGGAATAAATCTGTATCTTCTCATTTCCCAGTAGAAATCCTTCCCATCCCATATAACCACTTCCCCCAGAGCGAGAAGATGGGGCTGGTGATACTACAGGGACAGACGTGATGTAAGGTAACCTCCATAGCACGGTTCCTTTCTAGAAAAAGGACACTGCAGGGGTGGCGGTCCCCCACAGATGCAGCAGGATGACTCTTCACCTCTCTGTTTCCAGCCCAGAGCCATGTGAAGTCACCGTAAAGCGGAAGTCCTTCTTCCTATTTTGACCTAATGGGTTTTATACCAGCCTAGATCCATCCCAAGACTGTTTTCTGGGTTTGGTTCTATTTCCTTCCAGTCCGCAAAGATGATCCCATGACGATTAAGAGTTGTGAAGGATGTTCCAACAGTAGCAAGAGCCTTTAGTAAGGATGAGGTTGGCCATGATGAGGCCAGGACCTAACTGCAAAGCAGTCCCAGAGCTGATGGTTGTACCTTTTTCGACTGTCACCCACATCTGCGGTTCCCCTGCCAGAATGTAGATAGTGACAGGGAGAGCAAGAAGAAAGGAGCAGAGTAGGACAATGTGAGTGGCAAAGAACAAGGTGAGATCTTCAGAGATGGCTTCCTGCAGAGAAATGAGTGTCTGTCTGAGGCTTGGGTGTAGTCTGAGGGGCTAAGCTGGACCAGAATAGGCCTTTCAGGTTCCTGCCCTTCCTGCTAGATTAAAGTTGTTCCTGGAGAGATCCCAAGACTTGCAGAGAGCAATTTGCTTCTTCCTGAGTTAGCTAAAAAAAGTCAGATAAATTGCCTGTGGAGGTTTGCATTCCCCGCTGTGACTCTGCAGGGATCCTGGGCTGCGTAGTTTGGACTTCGGCATCCAACATTAAGATGCTGGAAGCCAGGTGAGATCATAGAGTGAGTTTGGAGGGAAGGGGTCTCCAGGGGCTCTGCTCCAACTCCCTGGTCAAAGCAAGGCCAGCCAGACCAGGTTGCTCATGGTCATGTTCATGTGAGGTTTGACTTTCTCCAAGGATGGAGATTCTGCCCTGCCTGTTCCAGGGTTTGACCAGCCTCATAGGGAAAAACATGCTTCCTTCCATCTTCTAGGAATTTCTTTTGTCCCAGCTTGTGCTGTCATCTCTCATCCCATCGCTGGGCACCTCTGATGAGAGCCCACCTCTGTCTTCCCTCCACCATCCCAGCAGGGAGCTGCAGAGAGCTGTATAAACCCTCTTTGCCATCGCTCCCACTGCGTACACCCAACTCTCAGCCACTCCTTGCACAGCCCAAGCTCCAGCCCTGACCAGCTTGGTGGCCCCACTGGGCTCATTCCCATCTGTCATGTTCTGCCTGATACTGAGGAGCCCAAACTGGATCCAGTGCCAAGATGGGGTGCGGAATCATTGCCCTGGCCATATTGTGGGCACTAGTAAAGTGTGGGTGAAAACAAGCCCTGTCCCAAGCCTGGGAGACCCACAAAGTTCTCAAGGACAAGAAATATATTGACCATGGTTGCTTTCTTCTTTATTTCCAAAGTATCAGAGGAGGCTGAGGGGATATAGCAGCCCTGAACACTTTCTGAGTAGGGAAGGATCAGCTAGGGGCTGGATGGGGTCTGTAGAACCTGAACGGCTTCAGGATATCTGGCAGCACTCAGCTTTGCCTCTTGATTCAACCATCTGTTGATAACCAAGACCAAGACCACGTGCATAAGGCTGGCCTGGGTATCAGGACGTAGGCTGTAGAGATCAGGGCTCGGTGTTTGGGCATGTCACCTACTGCTTAGCTAGTTTAGTACTTCAGAGAAACAGCTCTGCTCTGCTCTAAAATAAGCCACAGGTTTTATTTTATCTACACATAGCAGGGAGATGCGTCCCTCTCGGCTCCTCCTGACTGTCTGGAAATCTCTGGTCCCTCTCTAATTTAAGCAGAAGATGTCAAAGCCCTCCATAAGTAGGTATTTTTCTCTCCTGATTTAAGGAAGTAGAAAGACAAAAAGCAAATGACATATCCACAGCAGAACAGGACATAAATATTTACGACCCGGCTGAGCCTTGCTTCACTCCTTGGTCAGCTCTTCCAAGGACCCAGCTTGTTCATAATAAATCCAGAACACAGGGCTTTCCTCGTCATAATAAGCCATAAGCAAAGAGCTCGGACTCCTTGCAATACAACTGCTTGGGGAACTGGCAGTACCGCAGTTCCAGGGCTTCGCCTGAAATTTCTGTGAGCAGAAAACGCTTCCCACGTGTCTGGGTGTCCCCAGGGCTCCGGTGTGACCCTTTGCGCTAGCAAAAACCAAACGAGCACCCTGGCGTGGCTGGGCTTCGATGAGTACAAGACTGCAGGATGGAAAACCCCTTGGAACATCATCTCTGGGCCAGGGATGTCCCTACAAGGACTTTCCCCTCGTGGGTCCCACCGTGCACCTCCCTGCCCGTGCTGGGCGTTGCACAGCCCCGGGAGACCGCAGCATTTTGGAAATTGTTGGTGGTTTCTCACCGGGAAACATCTCTCATCTCCAGGCAACAGAGCCGAAAGAGTTAAAAGCCTCCTTTGCTTTCTCAAAGCAAACAGGGTCCTGACATTTGCAGCAGAAGACAAAGAATGGGGAGAGACTCAACGGAGATCTAAGCCAGTTTCAACTCCATTAAAGCAACCGGTGTCTTGAGGAAAAGAGCCCTTGGGGTTTCACCAGAGCCCTGTTTTTTTCCAGTGACTCCAGAAAATGGAGACTAACAGATGTAAATTCCTCATAGCCCTGCATCTTGCTAGGGCCTGGCAAAGAGGAGGGATTATTTTTCAGCTAACACCTCTGATTTGCGTTTGCCAAGGGTTGTTTTTAGTTTTGTGCTGTAATTCTTCGGAGATTTGAAATGCCTCTTTGACAAGCGAGTGACGCTTCTGTATGCGCACCGGTGCTTTAGCAGTGGATCGGCTTATTGTTTAATTCAGTCTGTTAGCGGTATTATTCTGTATCCTAGTTACAGCAAGACCCTTGGTTTTCTCAGGCCTCTCACGAGGTGATTTCTTTGTTTACCTGAGTGGCTTTTCAGTCCCCCTGAGGATTTTTTCCCCAAATTTCTGAATTTTTTTCCATCCAGTAAATTGCAGCTCTTTGCACGTGACCAGGCAGAGGTTCAGACCATGCACCTGCTTGGAGGTAGAAATGTGAAAGGGGGGTAGTATTTCCTTTCTCATACACCCACATAAATGCATGCAAGGATGCACATGGACACTTTACCCCATCCGTTCATCCATCCATCCATGTCCCGGCAGAGGCGTGAGGTTGCTCGTGGACCCCCGTAACCAGCAGTGAAACACCCTTGCATTGTTTGGCCACATCCTTGGCTGAGACCGAAACCCATCCACACCACATCACTTGCAAATAAAAGTGACTTGCCCGTGCTTTTCCCTTCTGCTTCTCCCATCCCGCCGTGCCCAGGGTGGTTTGTAGGGGAATGGGGAAAATAAAGCCTAGCTCGCACACACAAATGCCTCACCCTCTCTGCGAACATCCAAATAGTGCACAATTTGAAAGAGACAGGCACTTGAAGGCAGGATTGAGATCTGAAGGGAGTTTACTTCCCAGATCTGGGTGGTAAAAACGTGAAAGCCTCATCCTCGGACCACGAGGTGAGTCACATTGGCATAAAGTCGGTGACAGCAGCGTCCCTCTCCTCCCCATACGGGAGGGTGGCTGCGGGCAGCCACCACCGCCACTGTACATTGCACAATCACTATACTGTAAGACTGGGTAAATATTGACGTGTGAGTTTGCACTTTGCATTCGCCACTTGCGGAGCTTCCTCCTTCTTTCGAGACGTGCGTGCAGAGCCCAAGATGAAGGTTGAGTTTGCTCCGCTCTCCGTGCCGCTGCAGAGAAGGCTTCAGACGGCATCGGTGGTTCAGTGGGTCTTCAGCTTCCTAGCTCTCGGTAAGAGATATCCCCTTTTCCTTCTGTGAGAAGCCAGAGCAGCTTTTGCTCCAACCCCTTCTCTCCCTGACCCCAAGGAAGACCTGGGATCGAAGGTCTGGGACTGAAGAAAGTGGCATTAAAGGCATCTTCTGGGAGCCTGCAGTGAGTCCCAGGCCATGTTAGGACAAGCAATTAGCAGCAGACATTGCACTCGTCTGTCTCTGTTCGTCTGGCTGTATGAAGAGCAGTGTGGGAGGCTCTGTCTCACTAAAGCAGTTCTTCTTTTATCCTATTTTTTTTTTTCTTTTTCTTTTCACCACCCGATCTGACCAAGGGTGACACTAGGGAAGTGCGTGGCTGCGTGCCCCTGCATGGGAACATCTACGGGTCTTAGGCAGCAGCTAAACCCTGTGGGGTTTCAGCTTCTCCTGCTCTTCAAGTTTAGTGTTTTCCTGGTCTAAGGTGCTGCCCTGCTCAGCGTTAGTCGTGAGAAATCGTGTTCCCGTGCTTGAGGGATGGTGCCATGGGAAGAAGGCGTTTTGCATTGCAACCCTGAGAGCAGATACTTCACTTTATAGAGATGTCCCTGCACACCCTAAAAGAGCATTTTTCCAGGAAAACCCAAGCAGGTTGAGGAGGAGACACATTAGCAAACCGGGACCCAGACAAACTCACTGCAGTGTGGAGGTCATCAGGTGCTGGTGGAAATGAGAGACGTGCAGTTTTGGAGAGGATGCACTGGGAAATAAGGAGGTGGGAGACCCAGAGGCAGGTTATCGGAGAGTGCAAACTGCCTGGGGCCATTTACAGCCCATCAGGAATCAAGCCTGAAGGTGACATCCCAGAGTTTGCCATTGTCGTGCCAATTCTTAATCTCAGATGGGATCTGCGTTAAGCTTCTGCTTTACTGTGGCAGGATAGTTGTTGACTAGTCCCAATACACAGAGGCAGCAAATCTTTATGTATATACGGGTCCTGGCACACAATCATGTCCAAAAGAATACCTGCAAAGAAAGCATAGGCCGTGCTTCAGAGCCTCATTAAGTTTCTGAGATGGCTCCATCCAAACTCCGTTACGGACCTGGGGCTGAATGGCCACCTCTGCACCAGCATCTGATGGACTGGAGCGCTGGGCCATGCAGGTGCAGATAGCGTAGCCGTTTGCACGCTTCTTGGCATAGGTTGGGCCCAAACTATATCTTGGCATGGTCTGGGCAATGGCAGAGGCCAGGGACCATTGCTGGTAGCCAGGATGGGTGAGGTTGCCCTTTATTGGAAGGGAAGAGACTTGGCAACATAGACATGACTGGGCAATGCTGTTCACCTGCTCGGTCAGCAAATGGGCTCGGCTGAGTTCCTTTGGAGAGGTGTAACCAGCGCGGCCCCTTGGGTTGCTCTGGGACAAGCCGGAGGACATCCCTCTCCAGATGGAAGGGAAATCCTGGTGTGGCAGCGGTGGCACAGGCAGCTGAGCTGTCGCAAAGCACAGCTATGGCATGGCAGAGTGCAGGGCACTTTGTGCCACCCTGTACTTGTGTTATAAACCCTGGGGCTCTTTTAGCGCAGAAGAGATCCCAGCGATGATCAGCCTTCTTCTGCGCACCAGAGACCACCTTGCAGGAGGAAACATGGGTGTTGTAACCATGCAGGGAAGGAGAGATCTGGCAAAAGCCATTCAGCCTTGGACTCAACCAGCCGGACTGGGACATTCTGGGGTGCTCTGTAGCACCTGCATCCAGATTTCCCTCCACAGTGTCTGGATGGGATGGGACGTAGTAGAGATGTGGCTGCAATGTTAACAACGGATACAGCAACACATCCTCATTCCCAGCATGGATGCAGCTGGGGCTTACCGAGCTTTAACAGTGTTTTCCAGCAAAACAACTTGTACTTTAGGTTTTTCCGTTCTTGGTATAGGGAGAAAGCTGGCACTTGACTTTTCAGTGATAGAAATGACTGCTGGAGCCAGCAGAAAGCCAGAAAATGGTTCAGGAAGGAGGAATCCTCTGCAGCCAGAGGGTAACGTGGAGCTACTTGAAACACAGGCTCTGCCTCCTGCAGGGAAATGCAGCTTGTTCCAAATGAGGATGAGACCCAAACCCACACCTCCTCTGTGGCTGGCTTTCCAGATATTACTCATTTTCCCTCAAACAGTTTTAGTTTGATTTGGGGTTTGTTGGTGGTTTGTTTTTTTTTTGGTGTGTGTGATATATTCTGAAACCAAAAGCAGTTGAAAAATGCTTTAAGAAAGGCATTAGAAAGGTGATAACCAAAGCTTATGGAGCCATTCCACCTGGTTTGATTCATTTTACAAAGTTTCTTTAAGCCTGGAGCTTTCCATCCAAAAGCTCCCAGTTGAACAACAGCAAAAACTTGATGCTAAAGGCTATTCTTGACTTCATCCCATGAGCTGCCAAACACCCCGTGCCGCACTCAGCTATAACCCTCAGGCACAGAGATCAGACCTTCCGTGGGCAGGATTTGGCCACCATCGACTCCTTTCTCTCTGAGACAGGCTTCTGCTTCTGCTGCCAAAAAAAAAAAAAAAAAGGGCTCCCGCAAACACACAGTGTCGACCGCTGCCAGACATTTGCACGGCCCTTTGCCTGGAGATCCCAGCAGCCACCGCTCAGCAGCAGTGCTTGCAGGCAGCTGTTGCTATGGTTGTGCAAATAAATCCCCCCGAGAAGCCAAGAACTGAGCGAGGGGCTCATTCATTCTCCGCAGGGTGCTGGGTGAATGCAGCAGCTTGACCCCGGGTACTGGCAGGGAGCTTTGCTGCAGCATCTCTCGCAACAGGCAGGCATTTGTCCGCGCTGCCGGTTTTCTTGAGGATGCTCTTGGGAAGGGCACTGAGACAAAAGGTGACGTTTACTTCAGCTGCTGACAGCTGCTGGAAGGAGAGTGCACGGTGCAAGGATGGGATGCAGGGCATGGGGTGGGGATCCCATTGCCTCCCCACTGCTGGGTCCCAGTATTGACCAGTTTCTCCTCCTAATGCAGTGGAGCCAGGCTCCTGCAGGGCACCAAAATCAGCAGCCTGCTGCCCAAACCTGCTGCAGCTGCTTTCTGCTGCCTCTCATTCCCGGTCTCCAGGGACTTGGGCATGGCATTCCATCCAGAGACACCGTGCAGAAGCATTAGCGTAGGGCTGAACCCATGCAAACACCCAGCCTTTGATCCCGCTCCATCAGCAGGGTTGGCTCGAAGGGCACACCGTGCCAGCGTGAGGCAGGACCCCTTGACAGCTGAGTGTATGTAGTCCACAGCCTGGGACAGCCTGGGAAAGACCCCCAGGCTGGGCTGTTTCGAGGGTACAGCATCTCTGCAGGCTGACACTGTCGGGGAATCTTGGCTGGCATTGGGGACCTCAGCAAGGTGCATCCTGCAGACCCTCCTGGCGACAGCAGTATGAATCTGACTCACTGTGGGGCTGCTGTGATGCCAAAAATCTCTTTCCACAGGCTGCTGTTTTCCCTATTTCAGGCTGAATGAGCAAATGCTGGGTTAGCAGCAATGCTGGGCCCAGCAGCACTTTGATGGAACATGGTCCCTGTTTGGACTTGGCCAGAAAAGTCCTCCGTGTGCTTTGTAGCCTGTGGCTCACTTAGAGCCCGTGGCATCCACGTGCGTGTTGTCTGTGATACACCCATGTTTTCATGCAGGGAGGGACTTGCAGCTCTCAAAACCCCCTACTTAACACAAGATACCCACCACCAAACACTTCATTTTTGCTCTGAGCTTCTCTGAGGGAGCCCAGCCCAGGAAACCACTTGGCCTGTGAGGGGATCCAGGAAAGACATTGCATCTACATGGACGTGTCTTCTCCCTGCTGACTCCCGTACAGCCATGGAGATGTGAAGTGCTGGGTCCTGGATCATGAAGAACTGCCTCAGAAGCACCCTTGGTCAACAGGTTGGGTGCAGATCTTGGTGGCCCTGTGGTCCAGGAAGATCCTACAACTGCTTCACGCAGAGCCACACCTCACCATGGACAACCACAGACAAACCTCCCTGCATCTGGCCTGAACAGAAAGTGTAAGATTTAGGGTCTGTAAGGAGCTTTTCTTCTTGTCAAGGGCCTTTTGGTTTTGGTTTTAGTTGGAAGGAGTCTCTCTTCACTTTCCATGACAGTGTAGACAGTGCAGCAGCTAATCTCAGCCCAGCCCAGGATTACCTGGCCATTTTCAGGTAACCGAACTAATGTGATTGCAAAGACATGCGTGATGCCCTTAGACTTCCTCTTGCAGCCCATGGTCGTGTCTGCCTTAAAAGGGCCCTGTGTAAGGGCTTAAGCCATTTTATAGCAATTTAGCATGCGCAGTTGGGCTATCTCGCAAGAGTCCAGAGGGAGGAGATGAGGATCACGTCTGTTTGCAACCACACCTCCAAATCTGCCCGTTCTCCCGAGTGTACACCCATGGCTTGAGAGATTGCAGCCTGAGGCTGGGAATCAAGGGAATTATGAGGGGAGAAATGTAGAAGGTAGATATTGTAGTGATGCTATGGCTGAAAACTAAAGGAAATTCTCCTGTCCTTTCCCTTCAAGAATACTGTAAAGGCAGCAAGGCAAAGCCACATTATAGTCACATCGCATTGCTATTTGTGTGCCTGATGTGCCCGCAGTCCCCATCCTCACCAGAGAGCTCCCATGGAGAGCTTGACCACGGTGGGTGTTGGAACTAGGTGGTCTTTAAGGTCCCTTTCAACCCAAACCTTTCTGTGATTCTAAGCTGGAGAGCTCGTCTGGTTCTGCAGAGCCCTGGCAGCCGATGGGCTTCAAAGATGGGTTTCTAACGAACCCGGGACTTGCAGGTTTCCTCCCGTCCCCATCATGACACAGACTGCCATCTCTTCCAGCGGCATTTCTGAGACCCGGCAGCCCTTTGCGGGTTGCTTTGTGGGCACAGCGGGTTGTACATAAGCTGGAGTTTGGCCCCAGGATGGAGATAACTGCTGAGGTTCCCTGGCCAAGAGCCTAATGCCACATTCATGGTACCCTTTAAAGTGTTCACCTGGCAGGAAGCCCAGAAAATGACAGTTGTTTGTAGGAAAGCAGATGTTGAGGGAAATACGGCTCTCATCTGGGCAGCTCTGAAGTGGTCGCCAGCCCAGGAAGGGGCAGGCAAGAAACCCTCATCATTCCTCATTTTCTTCTTGGGATTCCCCTCAAGGGAGGAAAGCAATGATTATGGGGAAGAGCCTCACAACAAGTAAATATTCCTGTTTGCCACCCATCCCTTCTGCCCTGTCCCACAGAAAAGAAGCAGAAGGGGCAAGGAGGTGGCTTTAGGGTGTCCTTGCTGCTCTGCTTCTGGGAGATGACCCGTGGAGGAAGGGGAGCATGTGTTCCCCTCCAGCATGGATTCAGGAAAGACTCGGGATTTGCAGAAATAGAAATAGATCTTGGCTCCTGGTGCACAGTCCTTCTCTCTAGCCCTTAGCTCAAATGGATGCAGGATTTGGCCCTTTCTTGTGTGGGATGTTATTTTTCAGCGGCTTGGAGAACAAGGAGTTTCTAAGATGTGAAGAGTCACCTGTGTAACTTAAAAGAGGCTGGGTCGGTGCCGCTGAAGGGACCCTGGAGCCAGGCTGAAGAGCATGAAGTCCTGGGCAGTGGGGCTGGTGGTGGACCCAGCCTGGGGACCTGACGCGGCTTTCAGGAAGCAGCAGTACAGCTCCGTGGCAAATATCTTGCCACTGGTGGTCCAGAAAGTCTCGGTGTCTAACCGATGGGATTGCACTGCCTCTGCTATGGTTTCATTGAAGAGTTTGAGGACGTGACACACAGATGTCTGCAAGAAAGTTGGAAGGGGGACAGCAATCTCCCTTGATCCAAGCAGCTACGGTGACTCCCCCTTGCATAACAGGCAGTGGTACAGACTGCTCCCTTCTCGCCAAAATACAGCCCATAAATAACCATATATCTGCTTAAAGGCTGGAATTGGTTTGGATGCAGACAATAAGATTTAACTGTACATTTTATGGAAATTTCCTGTCTCTTTGGCCCCATCCACAGCAACTTTCAGACAGAAGGTCCATTCTGGGAGAGGAATGGGCTCCTTTCCCACAGCATCCAGGACACCATAAGATTTTACAGGCACACAAAAAGAAAAATCTTAAGATTGAGTGAAGGTCACTGTGTGCAAATTCTACCCTGAAAAAAAAAAAAGTTGAATTGCAAATGAATCAGGGAGAAATTAATAATTATATAATTGCAAGATAAGGCCTCACTTGGATGATAAGTGCATGGATTTGGACCAGAACAACCCTTCACTATGCAGAATGTACTTTGAGCTTTGCACAGTATGATAGAAAGAGAATTAGGCATTGCACAGTTTTGCAGTAGACCTGATGACCTGGCTCCCAGGTGCCGTAAAATTGCAAACTCTGTGTTATACCCCAAGTAGCATTTATGTGTCATGTGGTCCCTGGAGATTCATTTCATGCTATATGTTATTTTCCTCAAGAGTTATAAAGACTGTGTCTGTGGCATTTGAAAGGAGTGGCACCAGGTACGAGCAGTGGTTCGTTCTGGCCGGGAGGATGCATTGCAGGTTAGACCTGTTGCTCTGCCGAGAGCTGGAGAGGGCAGGTGCCAAGGGACACCCAAAGATGAAAATCCAGGTCGCAGAAGATGAGGGTATAGATGCATTTATCTCACAGCTGCAGGTGAACAATCTATCCTCATGTCCTTCAGCCCTGGGTGCTGGATTTGTGATGAAGACCCAGGGAAGGACAAATTAGATAACCCCCCACACATGAAGTAATCCATGAACTGGGGAATACTTGGGTGTATGTGGGCTTTTTTAGCTTCCCAGACAACAGCAAGGCTTCCAGAGGGACAGATGGAGAGGACACGGGTCTTTCCAGGCACTTTTTAGGGCATCTGCTTTACCAGGTGCCAGCTTGGTGGCCATCAGCTCTTCCCAGTCTCTGCAGAAAGATAGTGTTGGGCTTGGGTGGGATTTGATGTACCAAGTGATGTTTGTTCACACACAGACTTTTCTTCTCTTGTTTCCATGCCAAAACACAGGGCGTGAGGGAGGTGGAAGGTAGAGGGCAAAGCTGAGCACTGACTGGAAGCAGCTCAGAAAAGTCTTTAATGACTTGGGAAAGTCCCAAGTCATTAATGTCTTAGGGAATGAAATAGAACATTCTTATAAAATCTGTGATGACACCGAGTTGAAAGGACTGAAAATCCTCTAGAAGCCAGGATTAGAGTTGAGAATGAACCCGAGAAGTGGAGGAAAAGGTCCAAAATCAATAAGAAAAAAACTCAATAAAGAGCAAAATCTTATATATGGCAAGATTAAAAAAAATTAAAAATCAAGGACACAATTAAAACGGGGAATCGATAGCTCAGGACAAAGCTATTGGGGACTGTACAGAGAGGGCATAGTGCCCCCCTTTGCTGCCACTGCAAAAAGCCAGCTCTTATCAGGGGGTATTAAGAGGAGTTTTGGGGTAAAACGCAGGCATTACCATTGCAGAGATCAGACTGACTCCAGAGAAAAGCCAGAAAGCAAAGAGATAGACAACTGATCCACGAGGACCCTCTGGATGCAGTGAGGTCCACCAGTCTTGTGGGAAGAGGGGGACACGGTGGCCTTTGGAGAAATAGCTGGTTGCTGCAAGGTTGGTCCTTGGTTCCTCTCCAGGTTCCTGGAGCAGATAGGAAAGAAACCACCTCTGCTTCAAAGGTGCCTTCACACTGATCAAGTAGTTCAGCAGCAAGCCCAGCGAAGGCTTGGGCTCCATCCCATGACCAAACAGAGTCCCTTCAGGTGAATCATTCCTCTCCTAAAGTCCACCTAACCCAACTGCCAACTCACTGATGGCTTTTCTCTCAGCACAGTGCTGCACAGTTGCCTTCATCGCCCTCTTCTTCACACGTTTTTGGCTGGTCAGTGCCCTCTATGCTGCATGGTGGTTCATAGACAGGGAAAAACCCAGCAAGGGTGGGAGGCGGATCCACTCCATCCGGAACAGCATCGTCTGGAGGTACATGAGGGACTATTTCCCCATCACGGTAAGTGCCATCGATCCCATCGGCTCTTGGGAGATTCAGGAACCAACGTTGTCCTTGGTATTTCGAGGCGGGTCTGGGGCCAGCAGTTGTGGATGGGCTGCCTGGAGGTCAGTGTTGAAGGCTTGTCTTCCCAGCTCCCAGATTACTGCAAGACCCAGAAAAAATGTAGACCATCATTTTCACAACCGCATCTGATCATCTGCCTTATACATACCCATTTAACCTCGCTGTGTTCCATCAGCGAAGGAAATCTCCCCTTGCCTGTTTTCCATGTCTATATTGCAACACTCTTGCTCTTCAGGTTGCTCAGCGTCTAGCCAGAGGACACAGTGCCATGTTTACACCAAAATTCAAGAGGTCGCGGTGCCCTGCAAGGCCAGCGTCCCCTTCTGCTGGGGAAGAGGCTGGATGGGTAAAGCTGGGTGTGCACTGGGCAGTCCCACAGAGTTGCTGTTCCCTTGAGAGGGAGTTCTGTGACATTTCTTGATTTAATTTAATGCATGTGGCTGGTCTTTGCCCTTACTTTTTATCTGGTATCCCCTTGGCATGGCATGAATGCGTGGACCAACACAAAGTCCTGCCTCAGAGCCATCGCAAGTCGGTCTAAACCTGAGCAATGCAGCAGAAGAGTTCATGGGCCATGCAAGGGAGTGAGTTTCAAGGGTAGACCAAGCTATGGGAATTTGTAAGATAATTCCTTTAATGAAACATTGCCTGTTGAGACAACTCAGATGGGATGCACACAGCTGGTTAGAGATAGCCCGGAGTCAGGAGCTGCTGCAGTCCAGGTAAAATGAAGAGGGAAGCCCAGACAGCCAAAGGACTCATCAGCCTGAAGGACAAACAAGAGCCCAGCCTGAGAGTCCATCCTGCATAGAGCAGGGCCTGGGATAAGGGTTAGGGGGAGCTGGGAGCTGGAGCAAAGTGAGGATCAGAGATGATGTGTGCAAGGTTGCCCATCAGGTTTGCTGCTCAACCAGAAATACGAGCAGCCCTGCATTTCAACAGTAAAACATGAGGTTTTTCTCTTCAGTTTGTCAGGGAGAAAACCCCCACACAACCCCAATAAAACACAACTGAAATTTTCAAGCTCCTGGAGTGCAGACTCCGATATTGGTGTGGAAGGAGATTAATTTAGGGGGGGAGTCAAGGCTGGGCAAAAAAATGAGAAGATAGGGTCCGTCTGGATCTCTCCTACCATTCCTGAGTGGTTCTTACACATAGTTGTGTTATTACAACTCAGAAAGGCACATCTGCCCCTAAAATAACGGTGCCTGAAGTATGCCTTCTGATGTCACATCATCCCCTTTTGCAGGCCACAACTCAGCACAATATTGACCCTAGTGCTGCAGGTAGGACAGGGGCTTTGCCAAGCCACAACCTGGTTACACAGACACCGTGTCCCATCAAACATTGCTCCTTTTCATCAGAGTGGAAACATTACTTGATATCAAGGCAAACGACATGAGTCCAGTAGAGCAACATCGTGGATATACGTAGAGCTGCGTGTAAAGGCACCACCTCCAGGATACTCCAAAAGCAAATGTTGCACCAGGAAAATCAGAGCTTTTTTATTTCTCCTGATTTCCCCTCCTCTCATTTCAATTTTTATCTCATCCCCAATATGCCTTTTGGGTTGATGAAGGTGAAGGAGCACAGGACAGTGTTGCCTGTGACCGTGTCTGGTTAGTGGCATACAGCACTGTGCAAGATGGGATTGCCTCTCAGAGGACCTGGATGCCACTGGAAGAGATAGATGTGCTGGGCTGAACCAGACCATCACCCTCCCTTTCCACTGCTATGGACAATTCAAATAAAACCACTTAATTTTGTGCCGGAAACTGGCATATACTAGCCAAACTTCCCACGTCTTATCTGGGTGAACTGCATCTCCAAGGTGCCGCTCTACAAGACCATCCATTAAAGTAAGTCTACCTTGCACGTGTCCTACTGCCATTGAGTTTCTTTGCTCGAAGGCGTGGCAGAAAGTGATGCTGAGGACCTGCAGTGAGTTATTTTATGGCTCATCTCATAGGTTAACTTGTGATTTAAGGGTTTCTGGGTGAGCTTCAAAGGAAGGCCCCCAAAAGGTATATCATAATCTTCTGGGGAGGAATGGGAATGCATCCCAGGAAAGCTTGTGGAGAGTTTTACCATAAGGGACAGGTAATATTTTATGACATTTAATAGGAAACACCAAGTAGGTTCCTAATAAATTATTCTCAAGGTTGCCTTAGAAAATGCTAGAATCTCTATAAGCAATTTATGTGGCTGTAATGATTATATGAGATATATATCCTGTAAATTATTTGTGGCCATAATCCACCGCTTGGGCAGTGTCGGACCAACCTCTCTGCTAAAACTGAGCTGCCAGCTCAGCCCAGCGACAACTCTTCTCCTGTCCCTTTGGAAGGACATGGAACCCCCCTCCCGGGGCCACACTGCATTGTCGGTCTGTCCTTCCCTCCCCGGGGGCCACTGCCAGGCCGGAGGACCAGTAAGACCAGTAGAGGGAGGATGGCTACTGGGTTTGGCTGGGTGAAGGCAGGGTGGGGGGGTCAGTGGAGCCTTTTTCCCCGCTGGTGTGGGAGAAGTTGGGGGGGGGGGGGGGTCCAGAA
>JANZLQ010000027.1:24154464-24170945 GCA_026212715.1 Elanus axillaris | reverse complement strand
GGGGGGGGTCCAGAAAAGGACAGCAGCAAACAAAAAATATAATAAAAATAGTATTATAACCAAGCAATCACAGAACATTTTCTCAGTCTTCCACACTTTGTTTGCTCAAGGGCTTTCTAAGCCAGAATACAGGTTTTAGCAGCCCTTGCTGAAAGGACCTGCTACCATTTGTCACTACAAGAGCATGGAAAAACCCTTGGCATCCCCAGCATCCCGCAGCAAGGAGCTCCCCAGGTGAACCACAGTGTGAAGACCTCCCTGCTCCTTTCCCTAGAGACTCCCTGGTTAGTCCATGCAAATCCTGTCCCACCTACCCATGCCACACCTGGTTTTACGCTCTGTTATATCCCCATCTGCCAGCTTTTTTTCCCACCTAAAATCCCCGAAAAACCCCAAATACTTTTGCTTCCTTGCATGGAAGGCATTTCATTTCGTACTGCCGAGCACGAGCTGATTTGTTTCCTAGCAGAGTGGAAGTTAAGCAATGTAAATATTGTTTTCACCATCCTGCACGCTGCTCTCGTGATGAACTAAGCTGAGATTTTGGTCCGAATACGCACAGCTGGGTGCTCCCATAGACCTCTCACTTGCCCAAAGCCTCAGCCAGAACAGGGGCACAAGGCGAGTGGGATTTGGGGACACGGACCAGGTGGGCACCCAGCACGCGGGGCCGTATTTGTGTGTAAATCGAGTTTGTACAGCTCTGGAGAATTAGTCATTCTGGGAAGATTAAATGTGGCTCCTAATCCTCCCAGATCCCAGCAGCAATCTTAGCGTGGCCAAGCGCCAGTGTTTGAAGGCAGGAAGAGCTGTCTGCTATTTTCTTTTATTTTAGGAAGTGGCTTTAAACGCTGCCTTTGAGGGATCCCTGGGCATGTTTGCAGATGAGGAAGCAGAGAGAAATTGGGATGAGGATCTGTTTTCTTTGCTGCAGCAAGTGCCTGGCAGGTGGGAGCTGCAAGCTCTGCGCTGTGCCTCCGCAGTGCATGCACGGAGCACCCTCTGCCGATACCACCCCTCCACAAGCTTTGCTGCTTGGTTTATTCTCCTTGGAGCTGCCTGTATTTTAATTAGGGGGTTTGGGAAGTATAGGGTCAGGCAGGACATGAATGGGTTTGGGTGATTTTAAAAGAGGGGTGAGAAAAAAGCAGGGAGAATTCAAGGCGGGGTGCGGTGCATTGCCCAGGAAAATTATTTCTGCTTCATCCCCCTCTGTTTTAACCCTGTTCTAGTCCTTCTTTTTTATACGCCCTCATGATAGGCCTGCAATATATGGCTGAGCTGAGCTGCATCTTAAAATTGCGGAAAATATACCAAAAGGTGCAAAATGAATCTGTTTGGGGCAGACTACATTTGAACAGATATCCAGTGATGCCTGCTGTGGGTTGATATTGCCTCCAGAGATTTTTGGATACTGTGGACCGCTCTACCTATGCTATGTTCAAAAAGCAGTGAATAATCTGTATGCTGCTGCCAGGTCTCTGCCTAAACCCTTATCTCCAGTTGCATATTCCCTTCCCCATCCTTTATCAGCACATCTTTATTAGGAAGGGTACACCCAGCATTACAGTAAAAACAAATTTCTCCGTCACACGGCCAAGGGAATGCAGATCTTCGCTGCTTCTTCTCCCCAGCCCCAGCCCCTCCTGCCACTGTCAGACTGCTGTCACCAACCTTCCTCGTACAGCCAAGGTGCTTTGGTAACCTCAGCTGAGGAGCACCGTGGGTGTGCGGAAGGCGAGGACGGGGGTGAGGTGGGGAAAGCATAAGCTTGGCGAGATCCATCTCTACCGTAGTCCTCAAACAAAAGTCGCAGTCTTTCTTGCTGACTATAAATCGGGGCTGGCTGCTTGGTTTAGACAAGATATTTCACCTTTAGATAAGGCAACCTGGGTTAGAGTTAAATCTAGCAGCAGGAGGGTAAATTAAGGTCTTAGAGGGTCAAATTTTGTCTTCAGGTGCTGTAATCATTCAGAGCAACCCAAGCAGGCATCACCTTACCAGCTTTATTCAGGACAGCCCGACAAGTGCTTGCTGTGTGAAGGTTCTTGTCATCTTCACCGCACTGTTTTCCCCTTGTGAAGAGCCACAGGACATTTCTTACTGGCCTTGGGGTTATCTAAGCACCAGCTAGACCTTATTATCTGTAGCAACTGGCAGAGTCCCAACCTCTGTCGTTGTGCTTGGGAACTTGCTGGCGTTTTTGGTTTTTTGTTAGCGTAACTAAAATGAGTTGTTGGAGAATTAATTGACCCTTAGGAGCTGTGATTTGGGATGGTTCCATCCCATGGCTCATTCATTCTCATAATTGCATAAACCATGACAGGGGTTATTTGAGTGTGTTGCGGTTCTGGGGAAGTACGAGGTGTTGCAGACAGGAGACAGCCCAAGTTTTCGTGAACCAAGCCCTGCCAGGAATGTTTTCTTTCTTTTCATAGAAGAGTGGTATTATTTGTAACTGGGGATTTTGTGCCATGGCCCATGATGTTAAACATAATTTCTGGTTTCCAGCAGTCTTAGCTTAGTTCACTTTGCTTCCTTCTGTTGGCTGGAGGAGAGAAGAGGGATTGTTAGGGCAAAAGCAAGACAGAGCCAAATGGCCCAAAGCCACCTCACTCTCCTTCTCTGCGGAACTTCTCTAACCTGTGTCTCGGCCCTCTCTTCTCTGCCCTTGGGTGACCTGAAGTAAGAGGGAGACCACCGCCGAGGTCAGGGCCACCAGAGGACTGTGTCCCACCACCTGCACTGCCAAGCAACACGTTAAGCCACTGGATAAAGGAGGTCCTACAAGACCCCAAAAACCAGCATCACGCAGAAGCAAGGGAGGATTTGGGCATTTTGGAGCTGCCATCCTTACCCAACTTTGGGATTGAGGGTGGTGAAGCCCCATCCGAACTCAATTTTAGCCCATCTGGCTGGTCAGACTCCCTGATACTTGCCACAAACACAGCTCTGACCTGGCATTGTGGCACCTGGAGAAAACCCCAGTGCCCAAAGCTGTCCCTCGCAGCCCCTCATCATTGCTGGGACCTGAAACCCACCTTCCTCAGCAGCTGCTGGCAGCATTCAGATATTTGCCTTTCCTTTGGTCTCCTGTCCAGTCCCCCTTGAGTGGGCTACCCGCTGGCTCTTCACCGTGGCACAATTTCTCCTTCTTTGGATCTGGCTAGGTTTCTGGATTTCTCTGCTGGGTTTCATCTGACAGAGAAACTGGCTGTGTGTGTCATCCTGTAAGAGATGTTCTTTGGAGGTTCCCGTGGACAGCAAGGGACCTGAGGATTTGCTTAGGACAAAGTTGAAAGGAGGTTTATCCTACTTAAGAGCAGATTAATGAACATAACATCCTTGGAAACAGAGTTTGCAGCCAGAGGATAGAAATACAATAGAGATTCAATTTGGGAGACTTTAAATGAAGAAGGCAGTGCCCTCCCTGACTACATGTCCCCCAGCACGGCAAGCACCGTGCAGTGCCCATACTCATCTAAACTTGGCCTGTTTAATTCCTCATTTGATGACCTTTTAATCCCTTCAGCCCTGCAAACAATGCTGGCTGGGGGCCCGGGTATCGCTTGGTCTCCAGGGGGTTGCTGGAGCACCCAGCCCTCCAACCCTTTGGACTCAGGGAGAATTTTACTTCCCTCAAGCATTAGTGCATCAGCCTTACACAGGGAATTACCCGTCCTCTCTCTTCCCATGGTTTGGGGCAGGACAGTCCAGTCTGTAGGGGACAACCAGGAAACCCCAGCCACATCTCAAGGGGTGAATTAAAGCAGCCTTGTTAAACCAGTGCTGAACTCCTGGGTTGATATAGTCACTCAGAAGCCCTAATTCCAATTAGCTTAATTCCACTCCAAAATGAATTTTAAAAAAACAGAACAAAACAAATACCAAACGAAGGCCACTTTAATACCAGCTAAGAGCATCTACTTGGCATGTTAATGCGGTTTAACTAATCCAGTTTAAAATTAATTTGGATTAATTTGCTTGAGATCCTCACCAGTATGTGCTCTCTTATCAGAGCTCCGGAAAGTCTGCGTATTTGTTTCCCTAATACGGCTGACGGTGAATGGAGCAGGTCTCACCACATCTCCGTGGGAGCTGGGGGAACTGGGGCAGGGTCTTGGACTCACATTAATAAAGGACGGTTTCTGCTACAGAGTAATCACCATGAGCAGCGAACAGCTGTGATCAAGATATTTCTCCATGAAGGAGAAGCATAAAGTAGACCTCATCCTTCAAAACACAAATTGAAGTTCATTTGTTGGGAAGGCCAAGGTCACCCCAGATCTGGGACCTGGAAAGCTTCCTAACACCTTTGACAAGGGGTCATTACCACTGTGAGCAGCCAAGACACCCACCGGCATCCTGACCGTGCCAAGGGGAAGCTTGGGGAAGCCAGCAAACCCATGGCTGTTTGGAGAGCACAACCCTGAGCTGCTAACAGCTCCTTGCCTTCTGACCACAGATCACACCCATTAATTTGGCATCCCTTAGATGCCTCTGAGATGAGAAACTCGTCTTGCCTCACCAAGAACACTTCAGGTCAAGCACTTGTCTCACTTAGATGTTTACGCACAGATCGGCTTGGCTGGACCTTAAGTCCTTTGACAATTATTAAAGGTTCAACTCACCTAGAAAGAGACAGAAGGAGCAAATGCCATCTGGTGGGTGTGGAAATGACAACCCAGCCAAGGCAGGAAGGAGTAGAGTCCCAGCCCTCTGCACCTCAACCCCAGCCCCGTTAAGCACTTCGGGGCTGGAGTGCAGGAGAGCCGGGCTGTTGAGGTGTCAGGTATTAACTTTCCTGGCAGTCTG
Source organism: Elanus axillaris (assembly GCA_026212715.1). Classification (NCBI taxonomy): domain Eukaryota; kingdom Metazoa; phylum Chordata; class Aves; order Accipitriformes; family Accipitridae; genus Elanus; species Elanus axillaris. Next base: position 24,166,130 of record JANZLQ010000027.1, on the reverse strand, counting down.
TGAACAGAGCTTGACCTCTGGCAGGAGGAGAGGGAAGAAGTGAATAAACAGTAGGAAAAATTCCGGATGGGAGGATCGAGTTTCTGTGTTAAAGACTTTCCAGAAGGAGAAGGGTGGTTTAGAGTCCAGGACCCTGGCCTATGGCATAAGAGACTTTGCCCAAGTCTCTCCTCTGCTACAGATTTCCTTCTCAGTCTTGTACAAGCTCTTTGGTTTCTCTGTAAGTTCTGGCCAGATCATCCAAATGTGAGCACACACCATGACAAAATGGGGACCTTCTCCCCCCCTCCTTTGCTTATGCCCTGGAAGGAGCCTAGTCTACAAAGCTGGAAGAGGCAAATAGTTCAATTCAGTCGCTAAGATGTGGTCAGTGCTAGTGCAGGGGACAGCTGCACATTAACCAGATCCACCAACTCTTGAGTGACTAGACTCCTGCCCTCTAGATACCCATGGCTTGGAGCAGGGAGTCAAAAATCACAGAATCACAGACTGGTGGAGGTTGGAAGGCACCTCCAGAGGTCATCTGGTCCAACCCCTTATGCTCAAGCAGGGCTACCCAGAGCCAGTTGCCCAGGACCGTGCCCAGATGACTTTTGAGTATCTCCAAGGATGGAGACTCTACAACCTCCCTGGGCATCCTGTGCCAGTGCTCGGTCACCCTCACAGGGAAAGGTATTTCCTGATGTTCAGAGGGACCCTCCTGTGTTTCAGTTTGTGCCCATGGCCTCGGGTCCTGGCACTGGACACCACTGAGAAGAGCCTGACTCCGACCTCTTTGCACCCTTCCTTCGGGTGTGTGTATACATTGATGAGATCCCCTGGAGCCTTCTCTTCTCCGGGCTGAACTGTCGCAGGTCTCTCAGCCTTTCCTCATAGCAGAGATGTTCCAGTCCTTTCGTCACCTCCATGGTCCTTTGTTGGACTCTGGTACATCCATGTCTCCCTTCTACTGAGGAGCCCAGAACTGGACCCAGCACTCCAGGTGTGGCCTCACCAGTGCTGAGCAGAGGGCAAGAATGACCTCCCTCCACCTGCTGGCAATATAGCTAACACAGCTGAGGATACCTTTGCTGCAAGGTCCCATTGCTGGCTCACGTTCAAATTGGTGTCCACCAGGACCCCCAGCTCCTTTTCTGCCAACTGCATCCCAGTGGATTGGCCCCCAGCATGAACTGGTGCTTGGGCTTGATCCTCCCCAGATACAGGACTTTTTGTCCTTCTCCCTGTTGAACTTCATGAGATTCCCGTCAGCTGGATACATAGGATACATAGAGTCAGAGATACAGATTAGGATCAAGCTCCAAAATGCATGTGTGGTTTAAAAGGCTCAATCCAGAACCAACAGTGGTCGGTAGGACTCCAGACTTTAGTGGCATTGAGGCCACCAGGGAGATGAGGAATCATTTATCAGAGACAGATGTGCCATCCAGGGACATCGTAAAACACCAGGGGTTGCATTTAGCTTTGTCTGTGGCCAGAATTAACCTCAAGTCCCGTCCCGTCCCTCCCTTCCCCCCAAAAAAGCCTAGCAAATAGTATGGCAATGCAAAGCAAGATGAAAAATGCAGTATCTGAAAAGAGGTGCACACTACAAGAAATAAAATAAATCACAAGGTGATCTCAATGGAAAACATCAAGAGAAAGTATGATGAACCAGAAAGAGAGCTGGAAAGATTGCTGGTTGGTGGGTGCCCAGTCCTTTGTAAGGGCACATAACCTCCCCCTTCTCTTCCCTCACTTCTCATCATAATATCATAGAATGGTTTGGGTTAGAATGGACCTTTCAAGGTCATCTAGTGCAACCCCCTGCCATGAGCAGGGACATCTTCAACCAGACCAGGTTGCTCAGAGCCCCGTCCAACCCATCCTTGAACACTTCCAGGGATGGGGCATCCACCATCTCTCTGGGCAACCTGGGCCAGGGTTTCACCACCCTCAGTGTAAAACATTTCTTCCTCATACCTAGTCTGAATCTTCCACCTTTTAGTTTAAAATCATTACCCCTTGTCCTATCGCTACATGTCCTATTCTTCATTCTTTCCTCTCCTGTCCTCCCCTTTCACTGGGGTGAGCACCAACACAACAGCTGCATGTGTGGGAGGGGGGCTTAAGGTTGCGTGGTACCAGCACTGGTGAACTTTCCCACTGAAGCAGTTTGCATAGCTCAGTGGATAACCTGAGTCCAGCTCTTCATTAGCAAGAAAGGTGGTGTGTTCCTGGGGTGCAACCAGCCTGCTGTCACCCCCACTCCTTGCCGCCCTGTGCACACACAGGCAGAAATTTAGTGGTTTCCAACGCACCTGAGCATCTCGCCTCCTTGGTTATAAATCACGCAGAGATGAAAGGCTGTTTGGAAGCTGAAGATGAATGCAGGAAACATTGATGCAGGCTGAGATTACTCAAAAATGAGCAAATGGTGACAGGGGCCCTGGGCACTTAGTGATTCAGCCATCTGCCCCTCTTCCTGCCTAGGCACCTCTGCACCCAGGCAGCGGTGGGACTCTTGTTTGTCCGTTCCCCTCATTAGGAGCAGGCGCTTGAATGGGCACATGTGTACAGTCAACAGTGCCTTAGGACAGATGGGAAATTAGCCACGACATAAGAAAGTAAAATATAGCCTTGTGATTAACCTGTGGTTCTAGCTGCTTCTAGGAAAACACATGCACCATTAGCTGCTCCCCAAGTGCGGACGGGACAGGGGTACTCGGAGGGGGGATGCACTAGAACGCACAAGGTTTTGGTTCTTCTTGAGCACAAGTGCCTTTGAGCTGTCTGGAAATTGGTGGTGGCTCTGTGATGGCTAACATTGGAATGGTTCATCCTCCCCTGGTGCTGTGAGCATCCTCAGCACCCACAGAAAGGGTGATGTTGGCATGGCAGGGTCTTCTCGGTGGCATAGCTGGAGGATGGGTTTGTCACACTAGTCCCTCTGCTGCTGGGCAGTCCATAGCAAGTGTAACCCACGGAGTCCAAATCCTGGTTGTCCCTTATCTCCCTTTAATTGTTCCCTCTTTTGCTGTGGAGTCTTTGATGGACTCATGCCCAGGACCTGGGCATCACAGGCAAAGGTAGCTGGGTTCCTGCAGGCTTTTCCCAATGGAAAGAAAACCATCAGCTTGTTCTCCGTTAGATGTCTGGGAGCTGGATCTCACCTTACCATGTACGAAAGCATCCTTGAATCACCTGACATGTGCTTCAGGACAGGACAAACATTGGGTTCACACCGTGTTGTGGAGCAGGGATGTATCCCTGTGCCAGGCAGCAGCTTTACATTCTTATTATTATACTCTGGGATCATTACCAGAGTAGTTCTGCACTCCCTTTGCTGTTCTGGTTGTGGGGTGGAGAGGGGTAGGGGTGTGGAAATTATCACCCTAATCACCCTTTTCTCATTTTTTAGCTTTTTTTTCCCCGTACTAGAGAATATATTGGAGGACATTTTAAACAAAGTAGGTTCCCAACAGCATCTAGGCGAGCTCAAGGCAACATGAGGAATTGTGCTATTGGAAATGTCATTTTGGCCAATGGGTGGGAGGAGATGGAAATACAGGCAATGAAATGCATCTCCGTGAGAAATGACCGAGTTGTTCCAGTTGACCTTTTCCAACAGAAGGCACGGTGTGTGCTAGGGACCCCCCTCCAGGCATCCCCTACCTGATCTCCATAGCCAACGCTCCATGCCCCCAAGGGGACAGCACTAACTCATGGTCCCTTTTTGGTTCCATCTCTGTCTCCAGCTGGTGAAGACAGCAGAGCTGGACCCTAGGCAGAACTACCTGATGGGATTTCATCCCCACGGCGTCCTGGCAGCAGGAGCCTTTCTTAATTTCTGCACAGAGGCATCGGGCTTTTCCACTCTCTTCCCGGGCATCACCCCACACCTGATGATGCTCTCCCTGTGGTTTCGCATCCCATTCTTCAGGGACTACCTGATGAGCGGAGGTAAGTAAGGCAGCAGCATGGGCCAACCCTTCTCGCAAGTGGTGGGATGGGTGGGTGCTTTTTGGGGGAGCAGCGAGTGAACACACCAGGGAAAGAGGAGTCAAGGGTTTGTTTGTCCCCATCTGTGGCCAGCTGGATCCCATGCACGGACACAGATACTGGAGGTGGTACCCCAAAGCTCTCTGAAGTTAAAAATTGCCCTCCCAGATGTTACCTCTGTTGTTCAACTTCATAGATTGTCTCTGAGCTCAGGGCATCGCTGTGCCAGGAGTGGTGTAACAGCAAAATGCAGAACAAATTGTAACCAGAAATGCTGAGACCAGCAGGACAGGGTGGTCCTATATTTCTTTCTTTCCATGCAAGTAACATTCAGGCATGAAATTGTGGTTGCCACCGAAAGAAGGAGAAAACCTATTTTTCAGAAGCTGCTGCTGCTTGCAGGGAAGCAGCATCCAGTGAGAGAGGATGCAAATAGCAGCTCACGCTGTTGCAAAACCACCTGGTAGGAGAGGAAGGAGAAATGAAAAGGAATAGGTAAAAAGTAAACGGAGAGAGGGGAAAGGGAGCCTGGAGAGATTTTTGGCAGGAGATGACCTCCATCTCTCACCGGTGGGCTTGGGGAATGGCCACTTCTCCATTGGGCTCATGTCGTGGGCAGGATTCAATAGACTAAACATAGGCATCCAGCTCCGTCTGAGATACCCCAGGGCATTCATCACCCTGTTTTCCACATAAACTCTGGCTCCTGCTGCTGAAAAAATATTTACACGGGGAGTGAGGAATCATAACAGAGAGATATGAGAGAGTTATGACCCAGGCGAAAGAAGGTTTAATAACGGTAACGTGGGAGTTCGGTGCAGAGCTCATTTTCAGGTCGATTGAATCCATTTGGCAAAGAGGTTTTAATTTGCAAATTATTTCAGCCCCTGAAACAAGGATTTTTTTAAAAAATCAAAACAATGTTGTTTTGTCATTTCTGAATTAAAGATTTCTAACTTTTGCAAGTAAATAATATTAAGGGACCAAATTCTGCATTAAATTCCACTTCAAATTAGCACCAAATTCATGGGTGTTTTGACCTAAAGCAAATGTTTCACTGACTTTAGAATGATTCAGGACTGGATACCATTTTATTTGACAATAAACCGAAACAGATTTTCCCTGGGGCTTAAGTGCAGCTAGTTCTCAGTTTACTTTTTTCCTGCTTTTTTTCCAGTTTCTCGCTTCTGGGCCAGACAGCAAAGGGGTAATTGTATATTCGCACAGCAGAGCTGTGCGTGAATCCAGCAGCTTTCGGGAGAGCTGGGCTGAGATTGCCAAAGTGTAGGAAAACTCTGAAAATAAAGTGCCTAGCACCCCTCCGGAACTGGATAATGGGGAAAAAATGTACAGAGCAAACCACAGTCCTGTGGGTTTTAGAGATGCTGTGCTTTTCTTCCTCTCTGCCCCCCAGGCCTTGTCTCCTCCAACAAGGAGAGTGCATCCTATGTGCTACAGAAGCCGGAGGGTGGGAACATGCTGGCCATCATTGTTGGTGGAGCGCAGGAGGCGCTGGATGCCCGGCCGGGATCCTGCACCTTGCTGCTGAAGAATAGGAAGGGATTTGTCCGCCTGGCCATCGAGCATGGGTGATGCAGGGGATGGGATTGAGGGGTGCTTGGGAAGGGATGCTCTGGGCTGTGGTTGGCTAATGGGGTGTTCCTGCTGGTTTTGGAGATGGGGAGAACAGTGTTTTGGGGTGGGCTTTGCTAATCTTCATGCCCCTATGTTGGGTTTGACCCCTTGCAGCACCCCACTGGTCCCCATCTTTTCCTTTGGGGAGAACGACCTCTTCGAGCAAGTGAGAAACCCCAAGGGCTCCTGGCTGCGGCAGCTCCAGCACTGGCTCCAGCAGATCATGGGCATCTCCCTTCCCCTCTTCCATGCACGAGGCATCTTCCAGTACAGCTTTGGGCTGGTACCTTACCGGCGGCCCATCTGCACCGTGGGTAAGTCCTTCCGTGGCATGCTGGTCCGATGCTGGTCACACTTAGCCTGGCCAAAGCAGGGACTGGGGAAAGTCTCTGGGTTGTGTCATCCTGGAGCATCTTGACGGAGAGGACAAGCTGTGGTGGGCTAGAAATACGCTGGCAAAGGAGTGTGCCCGGCTGCTCAGCTGTCACACTGGTTTGGGACTCTGGCTTGGTCTTGTGATGGAGCTCGGGTCATCTGGGCTGTGCTGGAAAAGCCCCAGAGCAAACACGGCCACCCCATCACCCCTATGGGATGCAGCCAACCCCAATCCCAGTGCAACCCGGTAATACAAACTGCTGCAATAGTGTTGGGTTAAACTTCTTTTAAGCCAATTTTACAAACACAAGTAGGACAACAGGTAAGCAGTTTTCAGGTTTGCTCAGTGTCTTGTACAGACACAGCCGCAAATCCCAACCTATTTGCACGTGAACAAGGCAAGATGTTTTGACCAGAGACCATGCCCATGGGAGACCAAATTTCAAGAAAGTGGTTTTGAAGAAGTTTTGTCTGGTTTCAACAACATAGAGCTTGGCCCACCAGCACAGCTGATGCTCTGTGAATTAGTCTAATTAAAGAGGCTGCTTGGAAAGGTCAGAGCTCACCACCCTGATTAGGTTTGACAGCCAGCAATTACTTCTAATTGTTTTACAACCTGTTTGGATTGTCTCAATGGTTTTATGAGCTACGCAGTATCACAAGGGCTCTTCATTAGTCTGATGAGGAGTAGCATTACATGATGATAAAGCCCTCCATCACTTGACAAACACAATTTGAGTAAGAGACCAGAGCAAGGGAGGTATCTCATGGACTTCCCTGTCCCTTACAGGCACCTGGTCCTGCTGCTGGTGGCTCTGGGAGATGGGAAGGGGCTTCTCCTAGTGCTAGGAATCAAATTAATTAGATTTGCCTTTGAAAAAAATCATGATTTTAAAAGATAAGTGGGTACTTGGTTCCTGATAAAAGTCAGATGTTTCAGAGAAGCTTTAATCTGAGCAAAGTGGAAGCACCCTATTGCTAATCTATTTAGATAGTCTTGGGCTTCTCCATGCTTCGGTTTCCCCATTTGCAGTGCAGATTGCCAGGGCCACGTGGGAACAGCTTGGAAAGCTCAACCCAAATATTAGGATGATGTTGTCTTTATCTGCAGCACACCTGAGAGGTTAGGAGCAGCTGTAGGAAGTGCATTGGGATGCAGTACTTTTTGCTTCAAAGAGCTACACAAAGGGTCTTTGGTGTTAACCAACTTTGCAGATAGGGAAACTGAGGCAAGGGCAGATGTGACCTTGGAGACCAACAGCAGAGCCAGGATCTGAACCTCCATCTCCCTACCTCCTTGGTTGTGCTACCCCCCAAAATCCTGGACAAGACTGGGCATATCGATCCATCCACCGCATCCTTGGAGAGGTGGACCCCAGCTCTGTGCCAAGATGTGCACAGTGGTAAGAGAGACCTGACACTGGCTCCTTCTAACGCCTGTGCTCTTTTTCTAGTTGGGAAGCCAATTCCAGTGCCGAGGAAGCACAGGCCCTCTGCGGAAGAGGTTGATCAAGTCCATCAGAAGTACCTAAATGAATTGTGCAAGCTCTTTGAGGAGCACAAAGCTAAATATAACATCCCAGAAGACAGACACCTGGAATTTATTTAGAGCTCCTCAAGCAAGGTGAAACCATGGAGAACAAGCTCCAAGCTCCATGTTTTCCCCTATCTCTGGAACCATTTCACAACCTCAGCTTAGTCATAGTTAACATATGGTCCGTACAGTGTAGGGAGAAGGACTTGATTTTCCCAGCAATTGCATGGGTGTAGGGACAGAGTTTTCATTTTTTTCTCCCTGTAGCACACATCATAAAAGATATAAGGAAGAAGGAAAAAACCCAGCCCATCTGTGGTCAGCACTATTGAAACTCGCCAGCAGAAAACTCACAGTTCCAGGCTGGCTCGGAGGCCATTTTTTCAAGATATTTCCAGGCAGATATGAATTATCGAAAGTTTTCTTTGCATTGTTTTCATTCAGAAATGGGATGATGAGCCATTATTTTTGCTGAATGCATATGGGTTTTTTTTAAATATAATTTGTCTAGATCAACAAATGATCATTGTTTGCTTGATGCTCTTCATGTCTTTAATTGCTCTGGGTTCTTTTCTCACCATCTAAAGCACAGTTTATCAGAAAGCTCATACTCCCAGCATGGTGCTGGGCACCCTTGGCAACAAATGATGCCATACCCCACTGGGGGAAAAAAAAAAAAATCTATAAAGGGCAAGGGCTCATCCAGAGGGTTCAACTTACCTGGGCTCCAGGAGTCCTGCTTATAATTTTATTAATCTAACCCTAGATGCCCCCGCACGGGAACACCTTGGACTAGTCACCAGCTATGGCAGTGCCATCACTGTGCATTTCATTTTACAAATGAGGCCATTTCCTAAGGAAAGAGCACGGCCAGGAGATGGGAGAAGGGAGAAGTGATTTGGGACAGGAAATATGGCTCATAAAGCCATGTTTGGCAGGTGATCAAGGCTTTAAATAGCTGCTGCTTCTTGATATCCAGAACTTTATTAAACTCTGTACTTAATGGGATTTCACAACATGGAAGTTTTAGGTGGCAGGAAGCCATCTGCTCAGATCAGCTTTACATAGAGCCCTTATACCACCACCTTCTTCTCTCACTCCCTTCATTTCTCTTTCTCTTCCCCACGTCCCATTCCACCAAAAAATCCACCAAAAATCCTGCAGAGCACGTACACTTCATTGCACCCAGGATTTTTGCTACTGCAGCTGCAAGAATTGCATTTAACAAGGGAAACACGCAGAACTGTTTCTCAGCTGACAATACCAGGGCCATCACTGTGTTTTGTTTTCTTTTCCCTTTCCTCCTGCCCTGAGCAAATTACTCCACTGGACTCTTAATCTCAACAACCAGCTGCAAATCCCTCCTATTCCCAGAAAACAAGCAGCAACAGGGAAGAATTTGATGGAGCTCTTATCGACATTTCTAAACACTCCTGTAATCCCACACTTAATCCAGTCAAATAAAGCAGGTCACCTGCTATGATTTCTTGCTTACTTTCTATTAATAGACTTTTTCTTTTGTCCTTAATTAAGGACAGAGGTGCCTAAGCAGGAGGGAGATTTATACACCAGAAAAATAAAAATAATTCTCTCCGACCCTTTTCTTTTGTGTTCATCATCACCCAAGCTTTACCCTAATTCCATCTGCTGGTTTTTTTTTTTTCCTATCCTTTCCTCTGCCTTCCCTGCTATCGCCATGCCACCAGCAGATCCCAGGAACATCGCCACGACCTTCTGCAAACATCCCGATGGTGATTAGTGCTGGAGGGGAGCAATGGGGATGTGCCCAGGAACATGGAGTGGGGTGCTGTGGGGATGGGGATGGCTCCAGGGGTGAGGACAAGGAGCTGAGATCTCGATGCAATGGGAAAAGGAGCAAAGGTGCCGCTGTTGGGGTGGAAATCAGCAGTACGTGAGGGAGAGGATTTGGGGAGATGTTGGCTGGTGGTTGGATGTGGTGGTATTGTGGAGATGTAGGAAATGGGGAGGGAGGAGGATGCAAGGTCAGTCCATGGCGTGGACAAGAATAGGGTGTTGGTACGGACAAGAGGGTTTGGATCTGCAGGATTGACATGATTCTGCCCCGATGCGATGGAGAAGCCACATTAGAAGTTGTGCTCCCCAATTGTCCATGGAGGCCCCAGTTTTCCCCTTTGGGGATCTGACGTAGCGATGCCTCTGATGCCAGAAACAAACCTACCTGGGAGGTGGGATGGTCCATCAGCTTCCTGACTGGTGATACCATCCTGAAAGAGAGAAAAGGCAGAAAAAAAAGGTCAGGGAAAAAAATCCCAGAGAGGAATGGGGAGGAGGATGCTGGAGCTGTGTGAGGGCTGATGGGGTGGTCAGGGGTGTGCAAGACCCGAAGGCAAAGGAAGACCGCAGTGCTGGAGAAGAGGGGTCAGTGGAGGGCATTGGATATATATAATTAGCTTCCTTCGAGGTCGGTTTTATCTCACAGGCTGGAACATGTCCTCGATCCCACAGGGACCTATATAACCCAGGAGAGGTCAGTGCTTGGGCTTGTGTTACGTATAACATTAAGAATAATAATTCATAGGCGTCCTTGCGGCTGGGGCTATTCAGGGGGCTCAGCGTGATGAGAGGTCTCATCCTCTCGAGAGGCCAGAGCTGTCTCCGAGCGAAACGCCGTAAAACGAGAAGCTTTTGTGCTATTTCAGCCTCACACAGAGCTGTCTGGAGGATTAAAACTCCTCCGATGCAACACAAGGCAGGAGAAAACTTAAGAAAAGAGGAGTGCCCGGATCAGCCAGTCAAACCAAACTACGTTTGGGTTTGGACTCTGCAGCGCGGAATTGGCTCAGCTGGAGGCACAAAAGCTGGGAGAGGGGGACGTCCAAGCTGTCGCCTCAAAATAAGGATCATTTAAAGCTAAAACAAGACAGTATGTGTCCTTCCAGCATGTCCACTCCTACTTCTGTGACTGGCTTTGATTTGAGAAACAAGCCCACGGAGAAGTGATAAATCCATTGCCTGTCTTGCAGAAATTTCACATTTCAGCCTTTTGGGGACTTCTGTGGAAATTCCAACCTGGAAAATAGGGTAAAAAATAAAAGTGTAGTGATTCGGTATTCGCTTCCTGCCTGTCTCTTCCTCTGACCGCTTCCCTCATGATCTCTCCAGTATTTCTGTTGCGAGAGGCTCTAATCTGGATTTGCCTTACTTAGTGGGTTCAGATCATGAGGCTCAGAAGAAAACTCTGATGACTGATGAATACAAAATACGAACTAATTCCCCAAGAGGAGGAAAGCCAAGCAAAATGGTTTTTTTGCCCTTCTGTAGCTCTACGCCCGCAAAATTGTTTTACTGCCCTGGGAATGGGGTTAAAAGGTTGCTTGCTCTTGTGGCAAACAACTAGAAAAATGTGTGGGTTTCTGCTCAGGGAAAGATTTCCTGCTTTTAATTCAATAAAGACCCAAAATGTGGTACGTTAAACATCCCTCTCTCAGGCCGCAAAGACTTTTCTTTTCAAGAGAGGAAATAAAATTGCAAACGCATCTGAAACCCATCGCTTTGCTTTCAAAACTATTTAAAGCATTTAAAAATCAATCAAAACCACAGGTCTCCCCAGGAATGTGGACACTTTTTTTGCATAATCTTTTTTTTTCCATCTGATTTGAACCCAGTGAGTTGCTTCTCTGCATCTCCCACCACTTGAGATCCCTTTTTGACACAGCCTTTCTGGGAGCAACCATCTGATGGAGGATTTTGGCAGACCACCTCGTTCAGGTTATAAAAACCACCAGCAGAGATATAACCTGCAGTGACCAATGCACTGCATGAGGCAAGCAGTTATATGTTGGATTTAAAGACATACTGGATATGGCTGATCCATTTTTCAAGCTTGTGGCTACTCTTACTCCTGCCCATGTCCCATCCCCAGCCCACTCAGAGATGCTAAAACATTACCTCTGTTCTTGCAGCCTGCTAAGCCACCACATCTCTGGGGCATGGGAGTCTCACCCAAATCCAAACTATAGCCCCATGCTGTGGATTTTTTGGATTTGTGCTGAGAGCAGCGCTGATAACAGAGGGATGTTTTAGTTCCTGCTGAGCAGGGCTGACCCAGAGCCAAGGGCTGTTCTGCTTCTCCCCCCACCCCAGCAGCGAGGAGGCCGGG
>JANZLQ010000027.1:24139547-24154364 GCA_026212715.1 Elanus axillaris | reverse complement strand
CAAGTCCCCGTTGGGCGGGATGGAGCCCGGCTGGCCTGGAGATGGCTGAGCTCCTGCCTGCCCGCGGGGAGCGGGGAATGAATTCCTTGGTTTGCTTTGCTTGGGTGTGCAGCTTTTGCTTTCCCTATTAAACTGTCTTTATCTCAACCCACGAGTTTTCCCAGTTTAACTCTTCCGATTCTCTCCCCCATCCCATGGGGGGGGAGTGAGTGAGTGGCTGTGAGGGGCTTAGCTGCCTGGGGGTTAAACCACGACAAGTTATCAGCAAAGGAAATGTCTGTAAAAACAGGTAGTCATGAACCAGCATTTTGGATGTCGGGGTACAAAATAATGCCTGTGAGCCAAACGGATTCATGTTTTATTAGATTGTATGAAGCCAACAAAAAGCATGTTTTCAATGAGCAACTTGAGATGCACTGAAAATTACATACAGAAAGCACTATGGAAATCTTTTGAAATCACTTGGATTTGTGAAATGCTCGCAGAAAATGCACGCACAGAAAGTCATGCATGCACAGAAGAAAAAGTATGCAAAGGGAAAAAAAAAAAGCACAGAAATAAATGCACCACTGTCAGCAAGCACAGAAATTTGCCTGTTGCAGGCAAATGATTCATGGCCAAGGGTAGGTGTGGATGCCGGAGGAATTCACCTCCACATCACAGAGTACTTTGAACGGTGAGAACAACGCTGCATTGCCAAGAGCATGTAAACAGCGCTATATGATTCTTCCACTGAGGAGATACCGTAAGGTCAGGATTTTCAGAAGTCTTTACAAAGTGCTTAGCTTCTACCTTCTGAAAAGGAGATCTTTTAAGCTGACGCATGGTGGGATTTCCTAGCAAGGCTAAGCACCTCATTTTACTCATCAGCAACCCAAAATCTTGACTTGAGAGACTTGGTATCACTGCATGCTCGCTTGCTGGAGTCACAGGGTGTCCCTCAGATTAGGGAATGAGCTGGGTTACAGGTTTTTCCATGTTGTATTTTATATCAGTCCCATGACATTACCTACAAATCCCATGGTGTGCCTTGCTTCCAAGAACTGCCAAGCACTTTACAAGTAAATACGATCCATAATCCCCAGAGAGGTGGAGCGGGAGCTCCTTTAACCCCTCGGTGGATGCTGGGCTGCTGTCAACCTGAGACCACGAGCGTCACAGTGCCAGAGAGCAAGTATAAGCATGACCCTGTGGCCCAAATCCCTGGTGCATCTAGACCCAACTGATCTGCTCCAGCTCGGAGGAAGCCTGTAGCAAAGCTGAGACCTGAATCCCCCATCCCGTGTCCCGGGGTCTTAACCACGGCACTGCCCTTCCTCTTATAGTAAAGCCCCAAAGACAAGATTGGGGGCAGATATCTGACCCACTTCAACCACCTTTTGCAGCCACCAGATGCATCCCTTTTAATGTCCTCTGCTCATTGCTGCTCCTGCCCAGCTGTCCTTTTAAGGTCTCATCCCGGTGGCAGCCGGACAGCCTGGCTCTCATCATTGCCAAACAATTTGCAGGATGCATGGGTACCCTGACAAATAAACCAGAGGGGTGGGATGAACACTTTTCCAGGTCCTCTGGATCTTACCCCCTTACAGGAAGGAGACCGAGAGAGGTTATCTCTTCCAAGCACTCAAGCAAGTGGCGGTGTGTCCCAGCACCAGTCACACCGGCACCACCAGCTCCTCCAGCTGTTAATCACCCGTGACCAATGCCAGTAATAGCCTATATATCTATCTGTAGATGAGAAGTGATGAGTAACCCCTAATGATAGCAGGAGCTGATCGAATCAGAGGAACCGTTGCAGCATCTCTATTTGCCTTTAGGACTGAAGTGCGTAACACATACTTTTGCTATCTTCAAGTAGTCATCGTATCAGCAAGAAGGGGCTTCTGTATAAACACCGGCCAAACATGTATTTTATACGTGAGCCCAGAAAATGTCCTGAGTCATTATGAGACATCCTGTGGCTCCATAGGCCACATGGTGGTTAAAGATGGGATGGAAATTTAGACTGTATCTTGAAATTGGGGGTTGTAAAATTATTTTTTACATTTTGTCCAGCTCCTGAAGTTGAGTTAATCATCAAAATATACATACACACACACACACATATATGTATGTACACGCAAGCACCCATACTAGCATAGATGATTATGGAGGTTTTCCTGGATCCAGCTGAACAAATTAACATGGTACAGTCTGCAGAAGTGTGGATTGAGAAGACATGGTACATGAAGACATGAAGACAGATACAGAGAAGGGCATAGTCTTGTCTTCATGCTCATACTGGGTGGGAAAAACAGCAATGGGCCAAATTACAGCCAGGAGGATTTGGGTTAGGAATAGATTGATGGGAAAGGTTGTGGCATCTTCATCATAGGGTGTCTTTAAGAGAACATTAACACTGTGTCTGCCTGGTGACATATGACTCGATGGACTTGATCCTCCCTTGAGATAAAGGGCATGGCCCCGCTGACCTCTTAATATCCCTTCCCAGCCCTATTTCTCTATGATTGCAGTGTTGGGAACAGTAATATCATCTGCATTCTCACCTCCACTGCTCTAAGAGGATTTCCCCCAGGATGTGCCTTAGCTAATAGGCTTTGGCAGATCTTTCATGAGGCCAGCTTTAGCATGACCTGCTAGGAAGTGATCAATACTTCTCCGTTCTTACTGACACCAGTGTCCAATGGTTTTGCCCATTATTGGGTTTCATTGCTTCTACTGCTCTGCGCTGCTCAATACAAAAAAAGTGAGGTGTTAGGGGCCTCCTTACCAAAATAAAGCTTTTGATGAAGATTAAAAGTCTATTTCTGGACCGAGGTCCAGAATCCAGGCCCTCAGTGTGGAAGGTGAAGGCAGCTGTCTTTGAGGACTTACTGCTGTCTTCATTTCTTCAGCTCTTGGCCCTAGAATTGGCCTCTGTCTTGGGGCTTTCAGACTTATGTCCTGGTCTCCAGCACTCTGAAGACTACAGAGAAAGTGTCTAGGCTCCAGATCTCTCTTCTCCCCACACTGATGAGGTATGGGCAGGCTACATTGACTCAAATGTTACCTCTCCAGCACATGTGGAGCATTTCCAGCTTCAATTCTGTCCTCACGAAGCTCCTCCCAGCCACAGGTTAAGAAGATAAAATAGTCTTATTGGTTCAGAGCAAAGGTCCAGCTACTTCAGTCGCATTTCTCTGTTGGTCACCAACAGCAGATGCCTAGGAAGAATGAGATGAGCACAATGTAAAGGTCCTCCAAAACACTTCCCCAGCTCCCAGCAGTTTGCAGTCTGTGTCTTCCTGACCAGGTGATATCTTTGTATTTAACAATAAACCCCAGAAGATATTTTTTCAAATGTTTCATCTTCACAGCTGAACTTTCTAACTTTCCAAAGTTAGAAACTTTCATGCGTCTGGACTTTAAATTTGGTTCACCATATGGGAGAGAGATCTTGGAGTCCTTGTGGGTAGTTCTCTGAAAAGGCTGGCTCTTTGCTTAGCACTGGCTAAAAAAAGCAAATAGGATGATACAAATACTTAGGAAAGGAATAAAGAATGAAAAAGAAAGCATCTCTGTACCACTGAATAAACTCATGATGTGAGTTAATATGCAAATGAGTGGAGTTCTGCTCTGAAGAGGATAAAAAAAGGATAATCAGAGATGGAAACCTCTTCCGTACAAGGAGGCACACGTTAGGAGCCCTCAAGCTGGGAAAGAGATGATGGAAAGGATGGCAGCAGCAGTCTGTGAAACTCTGAGGAGAAGGCGATGGGGCAATTGTTTGTTGGAGCTCAGGAAATGGGGAACATCCACAGAAATCTTTGGGCAGGCAGTTTTGGAGCAAGCCAAAAGAACTTTTGCTTTGTTTTCCTTTTTTCCAGAGCACACCGCCAGCAGAAGCTGGGGTGGCCAAAAGCATGCAGGTTCAAAAAGAATCAGAAAAAATTGTGAAAAATAAGTCCACTGGACTCCTAAATGTAACACCTGAAATGCCGTCTCCTGCTCTTCTGGGAGAGAAAATTACAGCAATGCCAGTCTTCCCCTGTTCTGTAAGTACCCGTTATCGACCATAAGTAGAGACAAGGCATGGGCTGATGGGCCATCAGGCTGACCCAAAACCCACGTAAGCACCCATGTCCTTCAAAACACTGAAGCAAAACACACCAGCTCCTTCCTCAGATCCCATCACCACTTGGCTGCTTGGGCTATGCAGGAATATGTGAACAAAGAAACATCCTTATGTTTGTAGGCTTTCTAAAAAGTAGCTTCCCAAGAGCAGTAGATGAAACCAAATGGAGATGATCTAGCATCAAAACAATCCCTAAGAATTGGGGTGCAGTGTGTGCAATCCCTGCGCAACTGTACCAATTTAAATTCTCAGTTTCTAGTCATCTGTCCTCTTTCTTATCTATGCAAGAGCAAACAGCTTCTTCATATATACATGTCCTCAAATGGGTAGCCTGAAATCCCACCCACATAATAAGTGGAAGAGAACTAGCCAAGTAAAATTTTAAATCCCCATAGCAGAGCAAAGGGGAAAGAAAATATCTGGGAAATATCAGGAAATCCACAGGCTTTAGTAACCTCCACATCTCACAGGCCTTCACTTTTCACTCAGTTGCCCCTGTATTTAAAGTTATAAAGTATATTTGTCCCTGAAGATCTTCCACAGAAGGTTTGGGAATTCCAGAAGAGAGCTACTGCCTGTTAACTGGACCAAGCTGTTCATCCCACAGCTGGATACTGGTCTAGCAGTCTGCTGCGACCCAGTGGGAAGCAGCGGAAAGCCCTGGGTCAGGCTGGAGAACGTGGCCTTTGGGGTTTACCACGAAGGAGAGCATTTTCTGACTGAGAGAGAGAAAGAAGCCATGGCCGGGGTGGAGAGGGAAGGATCTGGTGGTGGAGAAGGAAATGTTTTCAGCAGAATAGTCCTTTCTACTGACCCAGCAGGGACTAGATCTGGGCTGAGATACACCGGTGACCACACTCTTCCTTGCTTCACTGCCGTGCCACCTCTCCTGCTGCTCTGGCCATGCCCAGCCCTAAAGTTTGGCAAGGGAGAACCAGCAGCACGTCCTGGCATCATCAGTGCCGTGTGCCGGGGCAGCAGTGACCTCTGGGCTGCACACATGCTCCCAGCTCGATGTGAAATCCATCCCGTCTCCGTCCTCGGCTGAAGGATGTGGACATCTTGGACACAAGGAGGTCTGATACAACGGGATTGCAAGAGTTTCTACAAGGGAGCTGGTGCCAACTAGACTGGCAGGTTAAGAAGGAACGAGAGGGGAAATACAGACTAATAGAGCTAAGCCACCAAAAGAGGGGATGAGGCTGCAGGGACTCCTGAGCCACGGGGTTAACACGGAGAGGACTCTTGCTTTATCTGTGTTGTTTACACTTTCCAAGGAAGGGAACAAGTTTTATAGAAAATACCTATCAAATCTGGTCATCGCTTCTTTACTTCTCACTTTTAAGTAAGAATTTAGCAATTCTGCTTGCTTGCTTTAAAATAATCAGTAATTTCGACTTGCTTGCTTTAAAATCATTCTAATTTCAACTTGTTTGGCCTATTTCTTCCTAGAATTATATTCTTCCTCTCCCCCCCCCCCCCATCTAGATGTGTTCATAGAAACCCTTCTTAGAAACTCCAGCATCATGGGATGAGATGAAGAGCCATTTAGAAGCTCTGTAGAGAGTAAAGACAACCTAAGGTGACCAGCTCAGGTTTTGTCCTTCAGCTTGTAGATGCTGCCAGTGAGTACCACCCTCCTACTGCATTTCCCGGCCTGATCCTGCAGCTGCGGGGTGCACAGAGAGCATCTGCAGAAACTCCCTGCGTGAGTAAAGGGTTGCAGGATTGGGTCTGTCCCGTGCCTGCTGCCCGCATGCATCTGTGGAACAACTCCGCTGGGTCCTGCAGGAGTTGTGAAACAAGGCTGGTACCTTTTCCCTGCAGACTTTGTTAATTCTGAGTTGGTTATATTTGGAATATATATATATATTTGGCTGTGATGCAACCCCCTAAATTTAACACCATGGGGGACTAAGGCACTTCTAAGCCATTGAGCCATCACACGTGATCTCTGCATAGAGCCCGGCAATTGCAGGACCGTAAAAAAATATGGCAGAAATGATGTGCTTTTCATAGGCCATGAATTGCAAGCTATTCTAAGACAGCGGGAAAGTTCAGGTTATCGCTCAGATTGGCTGAGCCAGGAGCAAGCAAAAGACAACCTCCTGCGGGATGTCCCTACACCTTGCGGAACGCTGTGGGGGTGGTTTGGTAGGGCGGTTCAGCTGACTTCCCGAGGGAAGGAGATGAATTTCTATCCCAAGATCCTGCTTCATTCATCAGGGGGAGGCATTTTCAACTGTGCATGGATTCCAGAGGTGTGCTCTGGAATTCCAGAGCCAATATAAAATAACCAAGCATGCATGAGAGTCAAAGTCCCAGAGACAAATGCAGAGCCCTGCCAAGCAGGGTCTTCTGCTTTCTTAGTAGCAAGTGCCTAAGAAGAAACCTCAGTAGCAGGAAGATCACGAGGAGAAATGTCAGGCAGGTCCCAGGTCTTTGCTCCAGTGGTTTTATGCTTTACTCTTTGCAGCTGCATTTCCAGTTTTGTAATCGAGAACTGAACTCTTCTCCTTGCTAAAATAACCCCCAATTTTAATCAGTGTTTACTGTTAAGTCACATAAAACTGTTGGCTGGTGAGCACGCTTGCTCTAAACCAGCAAACTGAAACATTGCAAACAACCCCTAAAACTTCCCTTCAGCTTTTTCTGTAGCGTAGAGAAGCAAAAATTCAGCTTTTAATAGACAGAGGCACTTCAGGGCAAAAGCATTTGTGCCTTCTCCCAGACCACCAACAGCGATGCTCTCTTGCATTCACAGGGGAGAGCTCTGGGACAGGGTGAAAGGAGGGAAAACCAAGTTTATAAGGCATAATTAGCAAGCATGGGTCTGATTGCAGGTTTTCTCAAAGGCGAGTGCTTCTAAATGAGTACCTGCAGCAGATCTGGGGCCTCTTTTAGATGTCCTGGTAAACTTAAGATCATTATTACTGATTTGTGTTGCAGGACCTTCTCACCCACGGTCCGAGGACTATCACAGTAAGTTTTGAGTCAGTTAGTACCACAGTCCTGCCTTGTAGCTGGTGATGGAAGCTGCAGCCAGACTTAGCCACATGGGAAAACCTGTGAAAATACAGAAAAAAAAGGCAAAAATCTCTGGTAGAAATGGTGGAATTTGCCATAGCAAAGGAGACCAAAGCCCTGATGCTCACATGATGATGCTCATACCCAGCCAGACCTCCAGCATGCTTGGTGCTGTGTGCGAGAGCATCCTTGGAAAGGAGACTCGCTTCATCTGAGTCCCTTTGGTTGGCTCCCAACCCCTTGTCAGCAGAAACCATTTGGTTCGTGACCTCAAGGATCAGCCTGGACAGACTAACTTGGGCCTCTGAGTTACGCACAAAACACAGGTCAGTGAATGACAGTGTGGCCCTAAGCCTGTGGGCAGACCCGTACCTCATGCAACGGGGAAACTGGCGCAGCAGATGCCATGGCCACTCCTCTTGCACCTTTCCACATGGCAAAGCAGCTGACACGAGCTCCGCTCCTGCAGACTGAGGATGGGCCAGGGCAGCTCAAGCCAGAGGAAATTCCAGTTGCGATGTCTCAGGGCTGGCACCCCTGTGCTCTCATGCCCACCCGTTTGCTCTTCTTCTTTGAGAGCTACACGCTTCGGGTCATCCACACGCAGTCTTCATCTCCTCTCCTCCCGCTGAAACAAATCCCCGGAGATAGATATGTACATGGTCTTAACACCAAAGCGACGCCTGTTGCCTCCAAACCGACATCTCCCAGTTTGCAATCCTAAGGAGCCCTTTCTTACATCTTAAAAAGACCACAAGCATCATCCCAATTTCTAAGCATCATCAGCTTTTCTCCAGCCAAGGGAAGAGACAAGCAGCAGATAACATGGAGCAGAGACCCACTGGCTGAAGGGAGACAGTCTCCAAGGAAACAACCCCAAACCTCTTCTCGTAGAGCAGAGGTACCCAGAATATGTCATGGTTACACCTTGAGAAACCAAATACCTGTGCAGCAGTGCTTAACTTGCCTCTCTGCCCTGTAGAAAGGTGATCTCTATTCACCAGAGTACTTTGCAAGGATGGGGCTCATCCTTCCTTCTTCTCTGCTCCCCTAGTAGGAGTCATCTCGTGCTCGGTGTGGGGCTAAAACCCTCAGGGAGGATTGCAGGAGTCTAGGGCAAAGGGAGGATTTCCCCAGCCTCTGCTTTTCTCAGCACTCGGGTGCTGCTGCTGGATGGTCCCCAAAGGGCTCGGGAAGGTTTGCTAAAATTGGTACAATCCTTTGAGGCTGGAAAGCACCAGAAATGGGCAAATCCCACGGGACAACTCTTACTTATGTCCATCCAAACTGAGAGTGCTTTTACAGTCCACTTCTCCTTTTTTCATCCATTTTTTCCTTATTATCTTGGGACTTACATGCCTAAGGTGGTGGAGAGCCCTCGCGCAGTCGGCCCAGCTGGAAGGTCACGGGGGGACGGACCTTGGCTAATAGCATTACAGCCTTCCTCAGTGGCCCTGGACGAGCGCAGGGGATGGAGGGTGTAAGAGGCTTTTGCCGGGGATTCTCCCGGCGTGAGAACTGGGATGGAGGCAGGGAGGTGTGGAGGGGCCCTTGCCTTGGTTCCATCAGAAATGTGGGGTCTGGGTTTGGATGGTTACCCTTCCAAGCTTTGTGCCTCAGTTTCCCCACCTGTGGTTGGAGGCTGGTGCTGTCCCAGGGCTCTCTGGTTGCAGACACAGGGGTTTGAGGAGTTCACAGGGAAGCCTTTAGGAAAACACAGTCTTTGTCACAGGGGAGGCCTGAAAATGCTCATTTTTGAGATGTATAGCATGAGATTAACACGATGCTTCCTAAGAGAACATGGAAGTCTCCCACCTTTCAGTAAGGGGAAACTATTTTTTCCCTATTATATTTATTTCCCTATTATTCATGCCTCATTCCCTCACACCCTTCCTAATGAAGGAAGCAAACATAATTGAGAAAAACACTAAAGTAACTTCCTTTTTTGGTACCAACTCTTGTTTTGCAAAAACCTTGCAATTGGACAAAAAGTGGAGCTGGTTAACTGTCTATTACTAATTCTCCAGTGCTCATTCAGCACAGGGACCAAAGTTCTTTAGCTGTACAGTTAATTTTTAGGTGCTCTAATTTTAGACTGTAGCTAGGCAGCTATACCCTGACTTGCTGCCAGCAGCCAAAATCTGGCTTTGCTCAGTGACTTGCATAAATCTTGTTATCTGTCTGGTAGGAAAAGTGAGGGTGGGGCTTTTTTTCTTTTAAATGTTTTGGTTTTAATGCCCTCCAGCACAAAGCTCGCTGTGAAGGCTCTCTTGCAGTTTTGGCCTGAACTTTGTTTCCACTTGTGAAAAAAGAGGTGCAAGTGCAGTTTAGAAGGAGAAGAAATGGCTATATTTCAAAACCTCTGTAAAGTTAAAGAACTTTTCACTCCGTGAACAAAACCCCAAGTGCTATGAAAATAGCTGACTCCATCTTTGGGCTCCAAAGTGGTTGTACCATTAACCAGTGGGTTGCAGAGGACATAACTCTTTACCCCAATACTACCAAAAATAGCGGGTGTGTCTATACTGAATATGAGATGGGGGTTTGCAGCATTGGTGCTCCTACCCCAGCCTGCACCTCGTATACAGTGAGCCTCCGGAAAGGATACAGACAGAAGAAATGTGGGAGACACGTTGGGGTTTGATCCTCTGCTCTTCCCTTCCCTGCACCGATGGGCTGCTCTTCAGCCAAATTTCCTTTTAACACGGTCTGCAAGCTTTGCCACGCTGGCTGAATGCTTGTTCTTTCTTTGTTTCTTTCCTGGGCATGTCCAAATAAAAAAGTCCCAGGGATGTGTTGATGCATGACCGAGGGTGCCCATACTATATGCAGAAATCCCTCCAGAGGAAAGGCTTTGCAAGGCTCTGTCTTGTAAACATCCCCTTCCTCAGCAAATTCTTTGAAGGGCAAGCCTGATAAATACCTGGGAGATAACAGATCGGTGTGACATCGAGGTCTGGGGAGGGAAGGGTGTAAAGCACAGCTTGGCTGAAAATCAAGCTGTGGGGTGGGGGCTTGGACGAGTCATCGGCCACATGAGATGGACCCAGCTCCAGGTGTAAGGGCCAACCAGTGCAATGACCTCAACGGTGCTCAGGCGTCTGCAGGTATCTCAGTACGGGCTCTGCTGAGCTCTCCAGGGGAGGGAAGCATTGCTCCCTGCTCACTCAGCTCTTTCTGGCTCTGGACGTGGTGGTGGATATGTCTTTGCACCCTGGCAAAATATGAGCCGGCATCACTGGACCGTGCAAATGGCCTTGCCCCAGAGTGACTTTGTGCATCCGTAACACATTGTCCTCTTGTGCTCCAGTTAGCAAGCGTATGATCCGTGGTTGTCAGCTGTGTAACGAGGGATGGACCATGAAGAGTTTGTTGACAGGTTCAGAGATACTCTGGCTGATTCTGCATGTCTGAAATGTGGCTGGTTTCTGCCACTATGGAAAAGGCTTCTCTGGGGATAGAGCATTGGAAAGGACCAGTCTGGGCTCCTCAAATCATAGCACGTCACTCAAAAGTGGGCATGGTTGATGGCTGGACTTGATGATCTTGAAGGTCTTTTCCAACCTAAATGATTCTATGATTCTATGAAGAGCATGGACAGAAAACAGAGTCCAGGCACTGCTGTGCACCCAGGCTGACAAAACATTCCCCCCCTCCAGCATCAATGAACAGGACCTGCAGGATCCCACCAGAAGCCAGAGCCAGGAACCAGGAGAGACCAAGGGGAGCTTTGAAGCTGATGAATTCAAGACTAAGGAAAGGGGTGAAGGACGAAGCGTGAAATTCCTGCAACCACCTAAATCTGCAATGCTTCTCCAGAAGGGTACGGCAGCTTAGCCTCCGGCAAACTAGTGCCTCAGTTTCCCTCTCCATACCCAGCGCTTACACAGCTTTTGGGTTTATTCAAAGCTCTGTAGAGAAGCAGGTGATGTGTGGGGATGTGGGAACACACCTCTTCTCCCTTAGCTCAAAACTCAGGTCCATCACTCGGGCGATGTATGAACCAACAGCACACTTCCATAAATACTATCTGAACTGCAAACTGTTCCCATCGACGAAGGAAAAAGGATGGAGGGACAGATAAAGCCTCCTGTGACTTTCTGCCACCTCTGTACAAAATGCTAAAAATACGCCTGGGGAGGTGATGGATGGATATTCGTCAAGGCGGGCGCAGATGACTGAGCAATGTTTCGCCAGCATCGCTGCTGCGAGTGCCTCCCAAGTGGCACCTTGAGGCTCAGGTTACATTTTGGGCTCATGTGAGCAGTTCCTGGGCTCCCATGGCTGAATTAATTGGCAAAGGAAGAGGACACAAGGCCTAGGAGGGAGAACAGAGTGCACCGTAGATGATATGCAACGCAAAGTAAGCATGGCCAAAGTCACATTTACGGCAGGTAGAAAAATAACCGCTGCAGGAGTGAGAAAGGATCTTGTTGCTGTTTTGCCTGCTTGGCAATTTGACAAAGCAAATCTTGCTGGCTGGCTGACTCAGGTTCAAACTCCTTGTTAAATCCCAGCCCTTATCATCTGTTTTCTCATTTACATCACTGATGATAAGACTTCCATCGCTGTTGGTGAGGGGATGACTACGGCTCAGAAGAAGAGGCAAGGATGAAAGCAGAAGTGATCTGGAGGTCCCCGTGATCTGGTGGGAGCTCTTCGGTGGGGCACAATTTGGCAGCACAAATTTTGTGTGCTTGCAAAGTCCTCCTGCTCAACGCAAGGCTTTCCCTTTCCATGAGGATGCTCCTCACGCACCACGAGTGATGTGCAATGAGAGCAGACCTTATTTCCAACCAATTCATCGCACTGCAGACATCAGAAGAAATACACAGTGAGCTGGACCTCATTATGGTACCTGAGCTATAGTCTCTACCACAGAGATGGACTCATCATGTTCTTAATGGGTTCAGGAGGAGAAACCGGGGAGAAAAGGGTCTTTTCAGATGCTGTGGTTGCAGTCTTTGCAGACAGAGACTGCTGGATTAATGGACAACCCTGGCTGCTGTAAGCCCTCGGTGTTTAAGGCTTGTATCAGCCCTGGAACCAAAAATCTACTAAAAATAATACTGCTTGGAAAAAAGAACATTAAAAATACATAAACAGAGGGTTAACCACAGGCAGGGAAATGACTCCACATTTTTAAGTCAGAGAAGGAGAATTACAAACACAGATAAGCCCAACTCGAGTGCATGTGTCCCGACATGCCAAATACAGGCAGTTTCATACACACAGCCAAACACCTGGCCCCTGGGTGAAGACACTGAACACCGATGCTTTGAAAATAGGGCATTTGCTGCTGCTAAATAACTGTATAGAAGCAAAGCTACAGAGCTGTACACCAACGGCGGGCTCAAACTACTGTAAATCCGCCCCACTCCTTACAAACAGTTCTTAAGTCCCTCAGTAGAAGTGGGAAGAGAGAAATAAATGTGTCCTCAAACGCTTTATTTGATAGGCATCACCCTAAAAATTCAGTATGTGCATTAAAAAGAAAAAAAGTGACTGTGTAAGGGTGCATTGCTGCTTTGCTGTGAGATTCAGTTGCTGCTAAAAAAGCAGAAATAAAGCAGCCTAAAACTATTGTGAATTGTTCTTGGCTGCAGAGAGCTGCAAGACTGGCTCCTGCCCATGTTACTCTGTCCTCAACCCATGTTTTCCAGGCTCAGGTGAAGTAATAGCAGGCTATTTGAAAGGACGTTATTGTTCAAGAATAATCGCGCCAGACAGACGGGTTAATAATAGACAGGGTTGTATATCTCCTGCATCAATGTAAGCACTGAGCAAAGCAAACCATGAGCATTTCCAAAACCATCTACCAAATTAGCACCACAGTGCGTGTCTCCTTGGTGGGAAAATATATCCTTGTGGCGAACAGAGAGAAGATATTTCTAATCTATTATTTGGGAGTGTTTTCTGATTTTCGGTGAGCTGACGGGGAGAGGGGAAAAACAGATTGCAGAAGAAGTACTGGTAAAACAAGCGAGACGGGAGCTGGGCGGCAGCCAGTTCCCTGCCGCGGCTCAGGTCGCGTGAAGGCAGAGCCTGTCCCGGGGCTCAGGCACGGAGCTGGGCTCAATTTTTCCTTCCTCCCAAGAAACGTGGTGTCACAATTTGCACCCGCAAGTCACGCGTTCGAACTGCTGCTCACCCTCGGGCTACGGTGGTAATGGCTTTACTCCTGCAAGTTGTAATACTCCATCAAGCACTGAGGGGTTTTTTATTATTAGTTTTTTAAAATTTCTTTTATTAAAGCGTCCTTCCAGGCTGGGACCCAACTGCAGCATATGGAGCAAGAAGATGATCGGGATTCAGAGAATTTGTACCCAAAATGTATGAAAAGGTGAGTACAGGCCAAGAGAAAGATGATGGATCTGGACAGGTGATGGTCCCAGCACACTAACATTTCTCTGTCTACCTATCTCATGCTGTCACAACCTGGCAGTATCATATTTTGCAGGTTTTTATACCAATTACAATAAGAAAAGCTACCTCAGTCGTTACTTCACTTGCAGATAACTCTAAGTCAACAGGGGACACAGGCAGGAGACCATTCATTCCCCTTTCACTCAGCAGTACTGTGGTGGTGATTTATTTCTGTTCTGGGCTCCCTTTTGTAGGTCTTATCCAAGAGCTGTTGGGCAAGACCCTTTCTTCAGACAGGCTCTTGCAATTTTCCATTTTTATACATATTTCAACAGGCCACTACAACTGTTGGAAGACGGCCCTTTGGCCAAATGGGGAGCGAACAAGTCCTGGTGCCAGTTTGACTCAAAAAGATGGGCATTGGAATGCCTCAGGGGACCCAGAAGAAAAATAAATCACTCTTTCACCTCTGAATCTCTGACTTAAGCTCACCACAGATGAAAATATGACTTTTTTTTTTTTTTGCGAAACACACTGGAAGACACGTCTATCCGGGCCAAAAAGTGGATGTTGCGGCGGCATCCCGAGGAGCAACAGGAAAAAAACCTGCTGGCTCAGCGAGGCGTGATCCTGCTCCCACCCTAAAAACCAGGCAAAAGTTGATGCATTTCTGGGGTGTTTCAGTGGTGATGGCTACCTGTCCTCCACATCTGGGGAGCGATACCTGCTCCTTGCTTTCTATGGGCTTTTCCTTGAGGGATGTCAAAGTGCTTCTCAAATGCAGATTTTTTTTAATTTTCTCCAATTTACAGAAGACGAAACTGAGATTAGGAAAGGGGCGGAGGTCTGAGCCTTTGCCCAGGGGTGTAGCCAAATCCCCCCTTTAACCACAGGGCCAGACATGACTCTATTATAAAGAATCTGGTTTAATGTCATGGGAGCTGGGACAGACCCATCTGTCCCCATCTGTAAACATTCGTACGAATCCCTTGGCAAGTGGAGATATGTTAACACCTCGATGCAAACCTGAATGACTTCTGGTTTCTTACGGATCTCTTGAGAAGATCCTTAAACGTCTTGTTAGGAGAAGAAAATGAGGCTTGGTCAGTGGCTGTGGCATACCTGCAGGCTATCTCAATGAAACTTGATAAAACCATTCAAGTTTCCGTGACTAAAATTTCTCAAATTTGCTCTTTTCTACCTTTTCTCTGAATTTCACAATGCTTTTAGGAACCTAGATCTCCCAAATCCCACTGGCGAAGCCAAAACCAGCCAAGAGTGGGCTGGGAGAGCATTAGAGCAAGAAGAGG
>JANZLQ010000027.1:24103397-24138876 GCA_026212715.1 Elanus axillaris | reverse complement strand
GGGGAAGCAATGGGCAATGGCGGGGAGGCTGGCTGCAGCTTTGCTTAGGGGTGAGGATTGCAGCTCTCTGAGCTGGTTTTTGCTTTTTAATTTTTATTAAGCGAGCTTGGAGGGTCCGCCTGCTTTCCTGAAGCTGTGGCGAAGGGCTCTGGTTTCTCGAAGGGAGTTTGTGCTCTGACAAAATGCGGGTGTGTGGCACTTGCTTTAAAATCAGCCTCCCCCCCCCCCTTGTGCTGGTAGGAAGGAAAGTGTAGTTGTTTTATCAACGCTGCACGGCTGGTAAAATTCACTGTTGCAGCCTTGTTTTGCAATACTGTGTTCCCCACCCCTACACCAACAGGGGAGAAGAAAAAGCATTGCTATTTGTTGTTGCTTTATAATAGGGAGTTGAAGACTGAGTGTGAAAGCAAGGGTTGGTGTGAGGAAGGAGAAAACCAAGTTTGCTTTTACAACCCTCCATGCTGGCAAGTTCTTTTCTCGTGGAGAGGAGCAGGTTGGGTGTCAGGGACTGACACCCATCATGGGCAGAGCTGCTGCAGAGGCTGAATGCTTCCTGCTGCAGGCTGAAACATGTAGGTTGGAGATGTTGGAAAGCCAACATGGGAAATCCCAAACCACAAGGTCTCTTGCGTGCTTGTGAAAGTAGCTCTAGGGATCTTGCAGGAATAAATTCAGCCAGTCTAAATATTTTGTTTGGTAGAGCCCTGTTTGCCTCCTGCAAGGGTGATTGTCTAGAGGAGTGTCAGGACTTGGAAATAGTGGGAGTTTTGCAGGGAAAAGGCTTGGACAACAGTTTACCCTGTGCAGGGTCCTTGAGTGATCGCTTTGTGTTGCAAAAGGCTTTCTGCCCGGAAAAAGCAAAATGCTAATTCCTCCTGGGATGAAGACACCTGTGAAATGGCTTGTTGATTAAGCAAATCATTAGCAAAGCTAAGAGGACCTGAACCTGGTGAATTAACCCCAAAGTTCTTGGTTTTGCACCATGCCCTGCCCAGTCCTGGTGCTCATCTCTCTCAGAAAGATGTGGTGCCCGCTGATAGCGGAGATGGATCGGTAGGGTGGGTTGTGAACCGATGGGAGAAGAGATCTGCATGTGTTCCCCATGCTCAGATCTGGTCCTTGAAGTAACTTAGCGCGCTTACGCAACTAGCTGAAGACAAGTGATGTTTTGAGTTGAGGGGTCACTTGAATTAACAGCATGTGAGCTGTTAAATTGCGAGTGAACTGCAAGCCAAGTACAGAGAATAAATCATTCAGGAGACCTATAAAATATGTAGGGCTGACCTGAGACCTCAGTGGCCACCTTGTTGGCTCTGGTGTGTTGATGATGGATCTAGGACACGTGCATAATTCAAAATGGAGTGTGGTTTAGGGACAGTGATTGGCCTCATCTCTAGATAATCCTGCTTAGTGATGGAAAGCTGTCTTAACTCGCCTCGGGTCAGTTTTCCTCTGAGGCACCTCGTGGGGGTCCTGCAGTGATATTTGTGCTTCCTTACTCATTTCTTCATGTGCTTCTGCCTGGGAAGGTGGGAGATGTTGCCTTGGTGACAGCAGCATCCACCAACGCAACCCCTTGCCAGTTCTGTAGCTTGCCATGGGCAACAAAGTGCAGGACCAGCTTCAAAACCTGCCTTTTCAAAGCACAAGCCAGGTGCCTGCCAGAGGAGCTCAGATCCAGGCTGGGCTTTGGGGCTGATGACGTGGGACTCTGCAGATCAAAGATGGGCAGAGGCAACGTGGTGCAGTGATTCATGCACAGGACCTCATGTGCTGCTCGATCATGTTGGGTAACTTCTCCCACTACTTAGGATATTTACAACAAACCCACTAGATTTTTTTTTTAGTACCCTCCTGAATGTTTTTTTCCAAGTATTTTGCCTGTGCAAAGGGCTGACTTTGGTGGGGTGAGACTCTGAATGGCTCATACTGTCCTCTAGTCTTCAGTTATCTTGCTTGCCTGGCATCTAGCTTTGTCCCAGTGCTTGTGAATTTGGCTGAAAGTCTGGCCCTATTTAAAAATGAGGGGAAAAAGAAAAAAGAAGAAAAAAAAAAAAAGAAAAAAGGTACAGGCATCTGCCTCTCTGTCCATCCCTGTGTGTATGCAGGGGGACTTTCCTGGACACCAATCCAGTATTGCAAAAATTAGACCAATGCCTCGGGTTGGATGATGCTTCGAGACCCTTTGCTTGGGTAGGAGGGGTTGTCTTCTCATCTTGACCTGACCCACCTTGGCCATAGGCTGTCCAGGCACCGTGCTCCTTGTGTTTGGTAGAGCAGCGAGGAGGAGCTCTGCTCTCCTGAGGAAGGATGCTAGCGTGACCAGAGCATTTAAGGGCTGTCCTTTGCTGAAGTATCACTTCTAAACTTGTTTCTTTTTACAGAAATTTGGGGTTTTGCTTCACTTTACCTTGGAGTTAGTCTTATGCTGCACCTGAGGTTTGGCAGACCTCACTTCTGCTTTGGGGGGGGATCTGGGGGCTCCTGTTTTGGGAGTACAGCATCACTGCCTGGGATGTAGAGGTCTGGACTTGCTCATGACTGAGCCCTTCTTGTAGAGCTCCTACATGCCTCTCCTGGACACACTGTTGAGATGTAGTGTGATGGTTCCCTTTCTCATGTCTAGGGCTATTATGCCTTGATGACTTAAATCTAAAACTGCTGGCTGGTTTAGGGCAGCTGGGTCTATGTACATGATTACATCACTTTAACCTGTGTACAGCTGTGATTGTTGAGACTGAAGGCCAAGTTTAGTGCCGCAAGTAAATGCGGATTTAACATGAGGTAAATGTCATAACAAATTTGTTTAATTGCTTTGCAGAAGTCCAGCCCCTTTCTAAAGGGGCTGAAATAAATGTTGTTGTTGCATGTCCCTGTTAACCATGTTGTTGACCTCCAGTTGTAGGCATCCTTTACTGCAGATAACATGGGATTATTGCGTAGTCTCCTGGGGCCTGAGCAAACTGCTATACAGCTGTGTACAGGGCAGGATAACTATACCCCACACCAGTTGCTCGTTATTCTCTAACAAATGATTCACTATCCAGTACCACTAACAACAAAGCTGGAAGTGGAGAGAGCTTGTTCACTGCAGGTGGGGCATCTCAGTAAACCTAAGACACAGAATGACTCGTGTTGCTCAAGGGGTTTTACAGATGTCGTGTTTGATGCAGCAGTTTGCTGTGCAGACTCCTGCTCTGGCAGGGGAGGCTGGGTGCTCACAAGTATCCTAATATTGGTCTGTTTATCTAATCTAGCTTTGTTACTCCTCCAGTGTCAGCTTCTCTGCCAAATATGTAGCTCCAAATGTCCATTTGCACCTTCTGCTTTGGAAGATCTAATTTGGCCTTCCTCTAAAGCTGTATGATGCAGTATAATTCTTGGCCAAGAATTAACATGCTAATTGTCTTGAAAAGGTAGCAGATGAAGCTTGGCTTTAACAAGCTTTCAGTGTATTTTTAACTATCTGTATCACTTGTACTTCCTCTCAGCCAATTTATTTGGCTGTTTCTTAATTAAGTGCTGTTGATTGGGTTTTCTGGTGCCCAAGAGTGACGTTCTGGGACATCTGGTTCTGCCTCCCTGCTTGGATAAATCATGGTGTTTGAGCACTTTATCTGAAATAAACTGTGCTGGAAGTGCACCAGATGCCGTCCCTAGCTGAGTCTGTGTTGCAGGCATCAGTTGGGTGCTTGGTCAAACCCTGCACCGACTCCAGGATCTTCTGCGTAGCATCTCCTGCATTTGATGGTTGCTGGAATTAAATGATAAAAGTGTAGTATGCCCATCGCCAGCTGGGGGAGAGCTGGCTAATGTCACT
Source organism: Elanus axillaris (assembly GCA_026212715.1). Lineage (NCBI taxonomy): Eukaryota > Metazoa > Chordata > Aves > Accipitriformes > Accipitridae > Elanus > Elanus axillaris. The sequence goes on along the minus strand of JANZLQ010000027.1, from coordinate 24,135,056 downwards.
GAGCTTCCTTGGAAGGCTGCAGATGGCTGCTATCACTGAGCAGCAGTAAGGTCTCCTGGAGAAGTCGTTGGCCATCTTGACAAGTAGGGTCCTTGAGAGCCATGCATGGCTTGGTGCAGGGACTGTCCCATCAGTACTCCAGGGCGTGAGCCGTAGTGTGAGTTGAGGGGCTCAGGATCTCATCTTAGACCCGGAAAGCTATTGCTAAGATCTCTACCATGTAGACGTGGGTTGCTAAGGCTGTGACCCCAAACAGTTGGGCTGTCCGGTTCTGGAACAGGTACCTGGGAGACACTCCAGGGGCTGTGCTGGGTGGCCAGCACAGCATAAGCGACTGTCTTCAGCAGTAGAAGATGGAGGTCTGTGTTTCTCCAAGATTCAGAATATTTCCTTGCAAAAAGACCGATACAAATGGATACCAAAGGCTGGGGTGTATACAGTATCCTTTGCCTCAAAATTAACCATGGGTGTGTCTAATGAGCCTCATTAAACCTGGTTATTAGGCTAATTATTTCCTGAAAGTTAGAGAAATTATTTCCTATGCTTAATTCTCCTTTGGGGTTTTAATGTATAAAGGATGCTTGGTGTGGGTCCACAGGTGAGCCCTTAAAAGGGAGGGTTTTCTTTAAAGACCTGAACCCCAGTTATCAGTGTTGGGTTATTCTGCTGTGGCTGAGTCCCCCAAAACCACACTTCTGCTGACTTGTCAAAGCTCTTCTGCTCTGTGTCACCAGTAACTGGCCTGGTTCTCCAGAGCGTGGAGGGTCTTCCCAAAAATCCCTCCTGGCTACTACAGCTGAAGGAGAAAGGAGGCAAGGCTTGCATGGAGGGTTGAATGCACAAAGTGTTAAGTCTGATATGATGAACAGCAAGCTCAGGACTGTCTGGAAATGGCTGTCTCAGCACTAAAATCTGTAATTGCCCAGCCTGCAGCTGATGCACTGGGTCCATGTGGAGTGTGCAGGTTGCTGGTGCAAAGGTAGACCGTGCACAGGCAGATGCACTTGGCCTGTTATCGATGGAATTCTTTTATGTCCTTAACTGGGAATTAAATGTTGATATTATTCAGCCCATGGTAACTACTGGCTTTTCTGATGTTGGGAATCTTGATCTCCGTGAAGGATGTTTTTGCTTTGACCCAGGACAGCCCTTGTCCAAGGGCAGGTGCTCAGCTGCCTGCTCAGAGCTGTCTGCCAAACCTTGTGCCTTCCCTCCGTCTGCAAGAGTTCAACGCTGCCACAAAAAGCTTAGCATGGTTCAGGAAACACGTTGATGGGTTGACTAATGCTACCCAATACCAGTCTATTTACGGGGCTAGCAATGCCTACAATTTGTGAAAGCATCTAGAAAATGCTGAAGTCCAGATTCTCATCTGGAGGGATAAACAGTTGTTCTCTTTGGGGGAAGAGGATAGGGATTTAGCTGATCCAAGGCTGGAGTGTTGGATTCATCAGTCCAAAGATGTTTTGGTAGTGTAAGTGCAGGTGCTGGAAGACTAAATTACATGGGGCTGGGCTTTTATTATGGGTCACAAATCATCTGTAAGACTTGGCTTATTCTGAGGACAGAGAAGTATGCCCAGTAACACCACTATTGCTAAAAGCTTCCTTTAAACTAGCATCTAGCAGTCCTCAGACTACACGAGGTCTGTCCGTGTGCAATTGTGTAAACCAGGTTTTTGGGACAGCAAGTTCCTAGAACTGCAGTAGAGGCTGCCTCTCGGCTGTGGCCCCTCAGCAGGAATGTCAGGTTTCTCTTACCCTTGGACAGGTGATTCTGACTTTGTTAAAAATGGGGTGGAGTTTATCACTCACCCCAAATTTGGGGATTTACTGCCAAATATGAAGAGCAGCAGCATTGGATTTCTGCGTCTTCCTGCTTAGGTACTCCAGTGTTGCAAATCAGTGCATGGTGACAGTTTAACTTGACGCATTCTCCTGTCTCATCTCAGAAACGGGAGAGATACTTACTGAATTGACTCTTAAAACTGTACTATGTTATCTTGTAAAGAACAGCCTTCAACTCTAGCTGCTGCTTCAGACTGGAATAGTGCTGTAGGCTTCAGTTTACTGGCAGTTGCAGTGACGTGGTTTATCCTTGACCAAAACTTGGTCTGCTTGGGGTAGTTAATGCCCAACCCATTGCTAGGGTTGTTCATTCATCGTAGACCAAGCAGAGCTGGGTGGGCTGGCTCTAGGGTTAGACTGCAGCCTCTGGTACGGCTCCCTGCTGCTGTCCTTTACTAGCAGAAAATGCTCAAGAAGACATGTAGCTGTCAGCGGAGGGACCATGCGCAAGCTTAAGGTTAAATGGCATTTAAAAGGGGCAGCAAAGAAGCTGCAAAGCTAATACAGCAATTCTGCAGGTGCAGAGCTAGACTATCAGAAAGGGCAGGAGTTAGCAAGGACTGCAGAGATGCTTCGAATAGTTAAAGGATGCATCAGTGAAAGTTTCTTTGTAGAAACTACCAAAAATATTGATACCTGCCTGTATCTAGAGAAGAAGCTCTTTTTGATCGCTATGGCTTTCATTTGACTAAGTGTGAGCACTTGCTATGGTATCACCACCAGCACTGTCCTGCCTTGCCAGCAACAGCAAGGACTGAACCCATTCAATACAACAGCTGCTTAGCAGCATCACATCCCTTCTAATAACAGGCTGATCCTTAAACAGAAAAGGAAATATGTAAACACACCTCCTGGTTTGTTCATAGGCCAGCAGCTTGATTTGCATTTTAGCCAGTTATTATGGTGCTTGTAAAATAAAGTAATGAAGAGCAGTGAAGGAAAACCCACTTGCAAGTGCTTTTTTCTGGAGGTTGCTGAGCATATCGGCAAACGCTGCAGTGGGTGGTTCCTCATATAGAAATAGAGTCTTTCACTTCAGTATTTTACTTGGTTTTCTCTCCACTTGAATTGCTTAAACTTCTAAAAGAGTGGCTTTTGATTCCTTCCTTCCTCATTTACCGCTTTAGAAACGGTGTGATAGTTTTCCTTACCCTTGGAGCTGTGGATCCTTGGGGTCATGGGTTGAGGTGTTGCTCAACCAACCCTTGAGCTGTGTGCTGGGTAAGGCTGGAGCGCAGAGTTTTCCTTGAACACGCACGCAGGAGTTGTGCAACGGAGCTGGTGAAGGGTGGATAAGCAACAGGTCAGACCACAGCCTGATGTGTGCTTGCCTCCGCTTTGGGGCTGATCTTTATCTTGGGGTGAGCTCATGGGTTTCCCTCTTATCAAACACCACTTCCAGGAACTGGCAGTTTGAAGTAGGGGCATGTGTTGATGTCCTCTGCACTCCTGTGGTCAAGCGAATAGAGCCTTGCTCAGGTGGGAACTGATGTTACCCATTAAACCCCTCCAGTATCCCCAAAGCAGCAGGATGTTTGCAGAAGGCAACCCTTCCCCTTCCAGGACGCTTAAACTCTGTGGGAAATATTAGCCTTTGGCAAGCCCTGCTCTGAAAGCAAACTGCGTGAACATTGATTTTTAAACCCTCCCATTTGAAAGGAAAATATTGTTATCTTTGCTCAGTGTGCAAATGTAACTTTATTTCTTTTCTTTTTTCTTTTTTTTTTTTTTCCCCATAGGCACAGGATCGAGCATTCTTTCTGCTCTGCAGGATTTGTTCTGGCTATCTAAATCCAAAGTAGAGAAACAACTCCAGATCATCTCTGTGCTGCAATGGGTTCTCACTTTCCTCATCATGGGTAAGTAACACCCTTTGGCCTAAAGCAAAGCTTTTTTACCTTAATTCTGGCAGAATTTTAAAGCAACAATGTTAACTTTTACAGAAGCATTAATTATTTAATTAATACTGGATGCGCACTGCAGCAGGACATTTCCTGGGGTGTGTGGCTATTGTAAAGGACACTTGCTTACTTTTGTTTTTTTGGCAATAAATGACTTCACCTGGCTGTAGCAAAACACAGGAGCTATGGAAAGACCTACTGATATTTAGCTCATGTCTGTGTCTACCATACAAATAAGACTGAAGCAACTGGAAATCTCTTGCCTGACTCACCCATGGGAATGCCCACAGAGAAGAAATTTCTTAGAAGCCAACTGGTAACTGATGATTGCAACAGGAGTACCTTCCTCTTGGCTTGGCCTCCTTCCAAGAGGTACCGGAGATGGGCAAGAAGTGTTTGTGTTAGACCAGTGAAATAGTAAAGACTGTCTCCGGGTACTTCTGTTATGTGAAGCCTCAGGCTGCTCTTCTCCATAATATTGTTGATAATTAAACTGGAGGCAGATGCTGACTGCAGCCAGTCAACCAAATCTTGCTGTTCCTTCCCAATTTAGTCTGTGCTAAAATGGCAGCATTGCTTGTGAGTGGGGTCTCTGGCACCCTGGTGGGATGGCTGGCACAGAGCTGGTGTATCGTGAGGAGGACTTGTGTAGCTGGGGAAGAAAACCCCTTGGTGGGGGCCACAAAGAAACCTTGATGCTCCTAAAGTCTTGCTCTTGCCTGGTGAAGCAGCTGCCCTACCTGGAGATAGTCTAGAAGAAAAGCCATGAAGGGGAGGTTGAGGTACTTCAAAGCAGGTGGCTTTAGAGGAAGCTGTCTCAGTCCTACATAAGGGGTTTTTTGCTAAATCCGATTTGATTGAGGATTAATGACATCAGTTTGAGACTAAGACTTCAGTATAGGAGGGTCAAAAGGCAAGGGGCTCTTAATGCAAGTGTAAACGCAGACCAAAACCTGATGCAACCTTGTTTTCTTCTCTTTCTTGGACCTATCCAGGCGTTGCTTGCACTTTAATCCTCATGTACATACTGTGCACAGATTGTTGGGCGATTGCTGCTCTATATTTAGCTTGGCTGGTATTTGACTGGAATACACCAAAGAAAGGTAAATATTACAGAACAAATCCTTGCTGTTTAAGTGTCCCTGTCCTCGTATTTGGACGAAAAAAGCACTTCCTTGTAATGGATGACTTCCCTTCTTAGTGGGACTTGGCTGAATTGCTGACCAAAAGTATTATTTAGTGAAGCATACAAATGTCAGCCCTCAGCATAAGCAGTGACTGCAGGTTTTGTTGATGCTGAGGGTAATACAAGATAACATTCACTAATATCATGCCATTGCTGGCTTTTAGCAACCTATTTATAAGGCTTAGGTTCTTCCTGTAGGTCGGAAAGATCTACCCAAAGATTCAAGATCTTGCTGTCCTCTCCAGCTCTTGCAAGGTTCAGATTATGGTGGGGCTATTAAGATGTGGCACCCCTATGGAGTCCGTGTTGCTGCAAATAAAGCAGAAGACTATTTCAGAGAATACCCTGTAGAAACCAGCTCTGAGAAGCCACTACAGCACTGACAACAAGCTTTGATGGCAACTCTTTTCACAGCTAGACTAGCACAATTCTCCATTGCTTCAGGACCACTGAAATCATCCAGAATCTTGGCCTTTCCCAAAGGATGAATCTGAGATTAACAGTGAGCTGTTTCTAGCTTGAATTGTCCATGGCCTGACTACAACAGATTATCAAGGCAGATCCTATCCTGAATTTGTAGTCAGGCCTTAATTAGCTTGAAGTGCCCTGAAGTCCTGAGCATGGATGGTTTCACCTGATTGTAGTGAAAGCTGCAGATCTCTCACTTAGAGAGATCAACAATTTCATTCCTCTAGAGACAGCAAACTATCTGGAGTGTTCTAGGCTTCTTGGTGGGCACCCAGGTGAAAAGAGCTTTAAAAACATGATTTACTTTTTTTCCTCTTCAGGTGGAAGAAGATCCCAATGGGTGAGAAACTGGGCTATATGGAGGTACTTCAGGGATTATTTTCCAATAAGAGTAAGTAACAGTTTAACTCCATGCTTTGGGACTTGACTGTTTTAGACTGAATTGTAATAACCCCTGTGGAGATGATGTTGTACCTACGCTAGTGTATCCAAGATGCTGAACTGTAAGCAGGACGTGGCTTACTTACCATTGCCATACTACTGCTTGGAGCAGCTGTGGTTATAAAACCTGAAATGCATCACCAGTGATGGTATCACGATTGGTAGAAGCTCCTGCTTCTGATGGTCTTATCACCAGACTTCTTGAGGCAATCTGCCCTGTAGCAGTAAGGCTCGCTGTTCATCTCTCCAACTTCTCTTTGGTGCTGCAGCAGTCCTGTGTTGTGCTTAGCTCTCCCTCTGTTGTAAATCTAGCTCGGTTTTGGTCTGTTTTCCAGCTACACCCTAGGGCAGCAGTGCATTGGGTAAGAATAGCTGGGAGCCCTGGGCACCAAAAGTCCTACCACTTCACAGGGAGCAGTGAAATCGGCTCTGAAGTCTAGTTGCTTTGGGGAAGGGGGGTTTCCAGCAGTGGAAGGAGCTCCAGTTCTCCAGCTTGTAACTTGCTTGCCTTCTGCTTGTATTTTCCCTGCTTGTTCAGATGTGTTGCAGACGGGACAGGGCTGTCCATCTGCTCTGGGGACTGCCGAATTAGCTAAAGGACTTGGAAGGGAGCAGGGGCCAAATTCAGCTAGGAGGGAACTTGACCCTCTTTGGAAGGACACACAGCTGAAAGGGCTATTATGTAAGGCTGTTGGCGAGTCTTATTCAGCCTGAGCAAAAGGGAGGGACCTTGCCATGGCTTTTGATGAGCTACCCGTTCTGAAGATAGTCCAGCCTCAGAAGGCAGTAGAGAATCCAATTCCAGCAGGAAGCTGAAGTGGCATAAACTGGATTCCTCCTTTGCAAAGTTACTTGAACTCTCAGGGTGCCTGAAAATGCTGCTGGTGGACAAACCTTTTGCCACACTCGTGCTGCTGTTAACAGGTTAATTTCTGGCAAGTGTAGGCATACATGGAAAAATACACTACAACAGCACAGGCTGCAAGTGGCTGGTTGACCTAGGTCTCGGTTAATGGAGGACAGAGCATGCTCTAGTGTTGAAGATGGGTCTTAAATGTGTTGTCTTCTAGTACAAAGTCCTCAGTACTGCAACAAACTCTGCCTTCTTGATGTTGCTGAAGGCTAAAATGGGCTAGTTTCTCCTGGGGGAATAATTAAAGAAGAGAATCAAAAGGGTCACCAGTAATGGCTGGTCCCCTTGTTTCACCACTCCTTTGGGGGCATATTTAGCCCCTGTCCTCACGGAAACATGCTCTGCGCCAGCCACGCGGGTCAGAGCCGCTGTAGATATTAGAAGTTTGTCAAACAGTTGGGCTGTTCAAGTAGGTTTAGAGATGAGATCAGGTAGATAAACTGAACTGCTCTGCTGTTTTTAGGTAAATACTTACTAGTTCATGCAGTCCACTTGCAAGAACCCCTTATGGCTGTAATTCTGCTGTCGCTGAGGGGGTAGAGTTGTGCCAAGTTTGCAAAGCCCGCTGGTAACTGGTATGCAGAGGGTGGAACATGAGGGCTGACAGCTGTGGGATAACTCCTACACCTGCTATGGGGGAACAGCCAGCTGGCTGCATGGTTGTTACGCTGCTGCAGGGATCATGGGGCTGTGGGGTGCTAGAGGTGATTTGTCTCCAGTTATGGGACTGATCTTGCAGGATGAACCACAAATATTATCTCTTGTAAGGAGTAGTACCAACCACCAGAATGGCTTTGGCTTGGACTTGCTAAGACCGTGGGAACTCCTCGGATAAACTGTTTACCTGTCTTCAGTCAAGAGGGAGGCTGGTCTAGAGAGGATCACTTGTTTAAATCTTCTGTCTGCAAAATTAACCTTGACTGGATCCTGGACAGTCTGTATAATGGCTTAGCAGGGCTTGGTTTCTCTCCCTGGCTCGTGGTTCGTTGGGACAGTCGTCTGCTGCACCTCATCGTGTGCCATGTGTCCACTGAGCACTGTGAGGGCAGATCACACCAGTGACAATCTCACCAGTGGCACTTGTAATGCTAACCACAGCTTCTGCAAGCTCTGCACGTAGAGCCGTGCTAGCTGCATCCATATCGGCACAGGTACCACCTGCATTAGGATATTAGCTCACATTTTACTCCTATTCCAGGAAATAAATAGGAAGCAGTTTTGCATTTTTTTCTTTTTTTTTTTTCTAAAACCCTAAGGCCACCTCCCCAGGAATAGGGACCCAGCCCCCAGTGGGTGACAGTTGTAGCACCAAAAATTTGGGAGGGGAGGCCTCTTAGTGTCCTCAGTGGCTGCGGATCTGAAGGCCAGGGTTTCCTTGTACCTGGCTGGTGTGAGCTCAATCTTGAGGATGCAGGCTGGAGCTCGATGTGCTGGCATCAGGCTTGCTTCTCGTGCAGCTACTCTGATAAAGCAGGCTCTGCTCTGATATTTTTGCTGATTAGGCTTGGTCTCTGCCAGAGTCAGCAGTTTCTCCCATCCTGAAACAGCAGTAGGACTATTGTACCTGTATCTGGAGATACCAGGTCATATTTTGTAACACCAGGTGGTTTTGGGAACCAGCCTGAATCTGGCTCAATTCCTCAGCATGAGCAGAGATTGTCCACATTCACTGGGCCTTCATGCAGCTGCTCTGACAGTAATAAGCTATTTTAGGGCACTAGAAGCTTAAGTTTGTCTGCTGCTTAGTGGCTGGCCTTGCAAATAGTGCTTTAAGCTAAGCAGTGCATGAAGCAGCTGAGGAAGCTTCCAGTGAGCTAAATCCTGGTGCTGAACTGTCATGTAAGGTGTGAGCAGGGTGCTGTGTGCCTGCCTGGCTGGACTCAAGGTCCCAGCAGTCTCCCAAGCACATCCTGATGATCTCAGGATGTCGTGTTGGGAGTGCCACGATCTAAAGGTCTTGTTTAGGTAACAAAGCCATCACTTGAGCATGTTGGCACAGCTACTACTTATCTCTGTAGGCAATAGCACTTCAGATAGCTGCAAAGGGCTGAGACCTTTGGCTCGCCTTTGTCAAGCAGTGAGCGTTTCGGGTGTGTGCTGTGAGACCTTCTCGGTCTCCTGCTGAGGTGGGAGACCAGCAATGTACCAGAGCAGGGGCTGGTGCGAGGCAGTGACCTTTTTTTGCAGCGTTTGTCTTGCGCTCTGTGGCTTAGCTGGCTTCCTGGCAAAGCTTCTTAGTTGCTGTTGTTGTAGATGACTTACAGAGTGGAAATGGAGGCTTTTGCTTCCTATGTGTGGTGTAGCGTAGTAGTAATATTGAGAGCCTGGAGGGTTCGTCAGGTCCTGGCCTGCATTGCTGGGAAGGTGAGATCATTTCTTCCGTAGTGCTGGTAGATGTGATGCAGGTAACTGTAATTGTTCGGTTGTTTTGCAAGCTTGTATGCTTACTGCTGCTGCTTGGATATTGCAGGATGAGCTCTAGCTTTCTGCTTTCTGCATGCTTCTGTGGTGACTGTGCTGCTCAGCCTGCAGATAGGCTCAGCACCCACTAAGATCGCTCGTTTTCATCCTGCTCTTTGCTGGCTCCCGGTGCTGAGCAGCAGTGTCTCTGTAGTCCCCTTTCTCCACACTTGAATGTGCTACTTACTCATCCTATTCCTACAAATAAAATTGGCGATAGTGTTCTCTGGGTGCATCTAGCACTCTAATATTAACACTTTTTTTTTAGCGTAATTACACTGCTTTATTGCGTCTGTAGGCAGGCTTACATCTGTTTAAAGGAATCTGTTATTACTAGAGCAGAGGGATGGACCTTTGCTCCCACTGAAACAGGTTTGCTCTTGGATAGCAGGTGGGAACAGGCATGTTAGTGCAGTGGGGTGAAGGTCCAGCTTCAGTCCCAGCACTGTAATCATCTGGTGGGGATGCAGCAAGGACGTGCTGCCTCTGTCCCATCGTGGGAGCACTGAGGCTTCAAGGAGCTGAGGGCTGTGTGGGACCGGAGAAGAGTTTGAAGGCAAAAGGAAAAACCTGGTGGAGGTTCAGAACAGAGTCGCAAAAATGTTGTCGAATGACAGCTACAGCAGCTCTTTAGGCTGACCTGATATGGCAGCCCAGCAGCTCAGTGTTTGCTTGTCAAGGGGAAAGGTGCAAGAAAACTAGTAGCGAATGATCAGCCTCCTAAGGAAAGCTTCAGTCTTGCTTGAGACTAGAAATAAGTGATTACAGCACCTCAAAAATCCCTGTTTCTAGACTAAATTTAGAGAGATGTGAAGGCTCTACCTTTGGTGTTGGCAAGTCAGACCCTGGGCTGAGTTCACGCGTTAGCAGATCTAAGGCCTGCACTGCTTGCAGATAAGTGCACAAATCTCTCTGATGCCTGGCAGTCTTTGGTTGCCTTGGCTCGACTTGGGTGGAGGAAGACGCGTCCACCTTCTGGGAACCTATCTGTTGTGGGACAACCTGTGGAGGGCAGTGACAGCCTGTGTGGGACAAACTGGGGAAAAGCATATATGTATGAATGTCAGGCTGACCCTCAGACCTGTAAATCCCTTGTTGTGAGCATTTGAGTCTCGCTGGGTCTCCAGTGCTGCTCAGATATTCCCCTTCTGCCTTGCCATGCAGAAGTTCCTGCATATCCCTTGCTTTGCTCCCACACCACTTGTGCAAGTGGTGTGGGTGAGCGTGGTGGGTATCACCAACCCTATGCCCTGCGAACAGGAGGTCTTGGAAAGCAAACATGGAGTGGTAAGGCTGCAGCTTGGCTGGGGTTCATACCAGGTATGGGCTCCAGTGGGAATTGGGGGGTCCATGCAGGTGGTGGAGGGGCTGGAGCAGGGCGCTTGCCATGGCTTGTAGTGGGAGAACAGCATGTCTTGTCTATGAGAGCAGATGTGTGGCTCTGCCAAGCTCAACTCACAGATACCTCGTGCTCCAGAGCAACAAGGACAAACCTGGCTTCGGCTTTTAAAGCAGTTGTACTCGGTGCAGGTGAAGGATAAGGTTTGGAGCCTGGAAACCCGCACCCTGCTCTGACAAGAGCTCTGAGGAGGAGTGTCTGCCACTGGTTCAACCAGGCCTTGAGTCTCTCCTACAACTGAGCAAGAGCTGACAGATGGGGGGGTTCCTTACCACATCGTTGCTTTTTTTTTTTTAATTTTCCCCTGCCAGTCTTTCCTGGAGAGTGGTTTCTAGCCTGTAGTCTGGGATCCCTGTTTCTCGTAACTGGTCAAGGGACAGCCCTCCCACCCTGGGGAGCAAAAGCAAAGTCATCTCCTAACTGGGCAAGAAGGGAAAGGGAAGAAAGGATGATATAGTGTGACACAGGCCATGGAGCTCTACAGAGCTGCTGCAACACACTTCCCAGAGCCCTGCGTGACCTAAAAGCTAAAGGGAAGAGTGGAGGGGGGTAGTCAACTTCCACAACCCGCTGCTGTCATGCCTCTATTGCAGCTGCTGTCTTAAATGGCACGAGTGCTGTAGCCTTGTCTAGGGCCAGGAGTGGGAACGTGGGGAGGAGGGAATCCAATTTCTGGGCACGCCGCTTCAGTGTGTCGTAATGGCACTTCAGCACCCTGTAGCATGATTCAACAAAATGGACTTGGTTGCTTACTGCCAAAGCACTTCTTGGCCAAGACAGCGGGGTATGTAATGCTGGTGTGACGTCTCGGAAATCTGCGATTTTTTCCTATGGGAGCTGACAGAGTGACCTTTGCATATACGATTTGAGGGATGGGATGCAGTTGTTTAGCACCTCGTTCTGAAGGTGCAACTGGGGCTTGTAGGTCCTGGCCCAGTCTGAAAGCTGCTGGGGTGTTGCAGTTGAAAACTGGCACCATTGCAGCCTGAAAAAAATGAAGTTCCATCCCTCCTTCTGAAGGGTGGTGCAGTAGTCTGGTTGTATGCTTACTCAGACTGCTTGTGTACTGCCATGGGAAGACGCTCTGATGCATGGGATGCTGCTGCTACTTCTAACATTAAAAAAAAAAATCCTCTGGCAGTAGTGGGCATGGGTTGTGCTGTGCATGGCTAAGACAGCTTTGGAGTGTCCAGGCTGTGCAAACAGGTGAGTAAATGGTTAGGAACATTGCACAACCCCAAACCAATACAATCGCTGCGCCTGGAGCATGTGCTGCAGAAATGGGAGCATTGCTGTGGACGGCTTGAGGTGTGTTGTTTGCCTGTTGGCACGTAGGCCAGAGCAAAACCTCTTGAAAGGAGGGATAGCTTCCAATGGTAAACCACCCTTCTGTACATTTTCTCTCTTGGAGGGTGGCCAGCAGGCATATTAAGTGGTTGGGTCTCATTTTCAGGTTTTAAGTAAACTTGCTTCTGTTATGGGACACTGATTTTTATTTTTTTTCCACCTCATACTGGGATGTGAGCCACTAATGTGCCGAGAGAGGGCCTGGAAGGAGGTGTAGTTGTGGTTACAGGGCCGTGAAGATCTTGGTTGGTTTGGGCAAAGAGGCTTGCAAGAATACCTTTGGGAGGAGTAGAGAAACAAAGGACACAGGCTACTGCAACCCAACCCCTATTCCTGCTTGGCTGGTGGTCTTTTTGTGTCTAAGAGCAGCCTGTTTATTCTGCTCCCTCTGCTTGGGGAACTGAAGTCCAAGTGGCTGCTCTTGCCTCTGAAATCCAGGATAGCCCATACCCTGGGTCTTGGGCTGCTCTTCCTGGCGGGGAGAGGCAAAAGCTGAGTACTTTGACTCTTTTCTCCTTTTTTTTTCTCTCCTTACTACCTGAAAATATCTGTCTTCATGTGAGCTCACTCTTTTCTTTCCTAGCTGGTTAAAACCCACAATCTGCTGACCACCAGGAATTACATTTTTGGATACCATCCACATGGCATCATGGGCTTGGGTGCCTTTTGCAACTTCAGCACAGAGGCCACAGGTGTCAGCCAGAAATTCCCTGGGATCCGACCGTACCTTGCTACCCTGGCTGGGAACTTCAGGATGCCCATTTTGAGGGACTACTTAATGTCTGGTGGTAAGTGCAAGCACACTGTGTTCCTTCTACCGCTGCCCTTGCCTCTGAGTTGTCTTCGCCGCTTTCAAGTGAAAAGCTGTGGCAGAGGCTCACATAACCACTTCTGTCTGGTAGCATCACCCAAACATTCCTTCCATATAGTTGTCAAGAGGAAGCTGTGAATAAATGTGACTAGCTTGGGCTGTGAGGACTGCTGCTCCATTGCATTCATCCTTAACTCAAGGATGCTCTTGTCCAAAGGCATAGTAAAGATATCTGGCATCTTTAGTTGTAGGTGTGGAAGATGGAGACATGGAAGCAAGTTGTCCTAGTTATTGTTGGGAGGTACTGGTAGATGGAGAAGTTGCACTGACTGAAAATATAAAGTATTCATTAGCCTTTGAAATGAGAATACCGTGGCTAGTTCTGCTCCTGTGCTCGCTACCACATGAGCTGTCGCTCATCTAGGTCTTTGGGTGGTGAAGGTGCCCTCTTCATCCAACCATATCTTTAGGTGCCTGCCAGGAGCAAAGAGTCTGGGGTATTGCATCGTTTCAGCTGTTTGGAAGAGTCCCTTCCCTGAATATATTCCTATAGGTGGGTCATGGGGATTAGGCAGTGACATAATGTCATTGCTGAATGACATTAATAGGTCTGTTCTAATGGATTCTGGTATTTTAATGATGGAGGGCTTGTAGGTCATGACTGGGCAGAGGAAGAAGTGTTGACAGTCTAAAGGAATGGTGTTCTTGCATGGCCTGAGCTTCCTTTTCAGAGTGAGGATGCCTGTTGGTTAGGTAGAGATGAGGGAGTAACATTTAAAGACCATGAATTGGAAGAGTCCAGTACCCTGTTTGCTGTTCCTTGAGCAGACTCACCAATAACTGACTTTAAAACAGGTATCTTAATACAGTATTTTGTCTGAATCTTGACTCATGGCTGGAGAGAGGATAGAAGTAGCTACACTTGGCTCAAACTTGCTAGGTTCGACTGTTTCCATGATTACTGCTTTAATTCAGTGAGGGAAAGGAAAACTAAATGGATCTGGTACAGAAAAGGTGTTTGTCCCTGCCTAGGAAGGGCAGGTATCTCAAGCTGGTTTCTATCTTCCTGCACCAGATGGAAGTTGCTGTGTGAAGTCCAGAATTCCCCTGCTTTGGGAATTCCACAGGACAGCAGTGCATGAGAAGTTGGGACCTGCTTTCCAGTCTGTCATCTCTGTAAACTTAGTTCATATGTTGCTGAAGTCTCCACACAGCATTAGCCTTTCTGTATTTTAAAAAAACATGTGTGGTCTGTTCCAGATGACTGGTGGACAAATCCTGTGGCCAGCCAGAGCTGCCTTCCTCTTTTTGGATGGAAGGTGGGACCAGACCTTAGCAACATCACTGCTGACAGGGCTGGCTTGGCTATCCCTGAGCATTACAGTTTAATCAGTGGGAAATTCTGCTTCTCTGTATCTAGGATTTAAGCAAGACTATAGGTGTGATCTCTTGGACAAAGTTAACTTTCTGAAAGCCATAATTTGTCTTGACTTTCCTGTACTGGAGCTTAAGGGTGTCACTATAAAGTCTTTACCATCACTTGGGAAGTGCTGATTGTTCCCTCAAACCTTTTTGTGGATGAACCAACCACTTCAAGTGAAATCGTAACAAATATTACTGTACCAATACATATACTTAGTTGGTTTAAAACCAACTGTTGCATATTACAATGTTCTATAGCCTACTAGAGATTAGAGCCACAGCAGGGATTCTCTAAGGCATGATGAGATGGCCAGAAAATCCCATATACTTTGTAAATGTGCTAAAGAGCACAATTCCGCAATTGCCACTTGTCTGCACGTCTCATTGCATTTCCTGGAGGAAGGATTTCAATGCTCAGCACTGTGAGCAGGCGTAATCTCCTTCTGCTAACAAGTGTGAAATGGCTGAACGTAAATCTGTGCTGCTCTGTTAGCTGGGGCTGTGTAGTCAGTGTGAACCTTGGTGTGGAGAATGGGAGAAGTATGAAGGCTTCTGCCTGTCCTACGGAGCAGCAAGCATAGCCTGAGCCTTTCAAAGGAAACATGGTCAGAGAGAGATGTAGCTGTGCTGAAAGAAATGAGGTTTTCATCTTCAAATCTAGCGGATCTGTCTGTGAGGTCTGCTCCCCTGTGGTCTGGAGCTGGGATTAGGTGGTGACCTTGATGCCCAGATACACATGAAGGCTTGCAGACTTGCCCTGTATAATTCCACAGGACCCATTCATCATTTAGTTCTTGGTTCAAGTGATGACTACCATGAGATGTGCAGAATCAGCTTCTAAAATTAAATGGTGTAATACTGCCCTTCCTAGTGCAATGACCTTAAGTACCCAACACAGCTCAGACATGTTATGTGGATGGGAATGTAAGTGATGGCATCGCACTTATCCTTGGCTTATCCTGGCTGAAAATGTGAGGCACGAGCAAGCTCTGACAATAACTGCAGGAGAAAAGCATGAGTTTCAGGAGTAGAGAACTAACCTTCTTAGCATTTTTAAAGAAATAGAGTAAAAATTAAAGGTACCTTTTTCATTGGGCTGAATGGTAAGATGCCTGGAGTGGGGACTGGTGCTTTAGGGCAAGGATTGCTTTGTAAAGCTAAAGCGCTGTCACTGGTAGCGCAGTCCTGTCCCTTCCAGTGTGGGATAGAGGGAAAGATGTTCCCAGACACATATCTTAGTATGGACTTACACGAGCACTCTGTCCCATACATCTCTTCCTTCCCAGGACAGCAAAGGATTGTGCTCTTGCCATGCAAGAGCTTGATGCTATTTCACAAAAAGAAATAATTTTTTAAAAATTAATTCATAATAGATCTGTCTTAAAGGCTTGTCCATTTGTTCTTTTTGTATCACTAAAGCATCCTCTTGACGGAAGACCTATTCCACTACTTGATTTTGCTGAGGAGCTGGTCAAATTCGGACTGTCTTCCCTCAAAATAACACCACTGCTTTGCTTTCCCTCCCTAAGGATAAACCAGCTTCAACTGCAACCTTTACTTGGAGGGAGGATGTCTTAAACAATTGCCTTTGGCATCACTAAGCACAGAAGAAAATCCTTGCTGAAGCCTTCTGTGTTAAGGGCAACTTTTTGAGCTAGTGTTGGTGGAGTTTATGACCAAGGCTAGTGCTGGCTAGGTCTATTAACTGCTTGTTTAGTTGAGGAACAGGTTGCCTGATAATACGCCCAACCCTCTATGACCACAGGGAAGCTGGACAACCTGGTGTGCCATCAAGGCACAAACTTTTTGCTACAAGTGTGGCTGGTGTCTTCAGGATCATCTTAATATTGCAGCTTGACCCTTTTGTCTATCTCCTGGATATGCAGGGATATGTCCTGTGAACCGTGACAGCATAGACTATATCTTGTCCAAGAATGGCAGTGGCAATGCCATCATCATCGTGGTTGGAGGAGCAGCGGAGTCCCTGAACTGCACCCCAGGGAAGAACTCTGTGACGCTGAAAAACCGGAAAGGATTTGTGAAACTGGCTCTACGGCATGGGTAAGAGGCAACCTCAGTGCTCGAGCGGTACTGCCAGCATATGAAAGGTGCCCTTATCCCCTGAAGCAGCTGATGTCTTGGATGGATTCTCCATTCTGCACTCTTGCTGTGTTGTGTGGATATATGCTCAGAGCATCAGACACATGAGCCTGTCCTCTGGCTTCTGCCCCGGAGCAGAAGATAGGGTAGGAAGATGCCTGGGGCAGCAGGAGGCTTCCAAGGCTAAGGAGAGGCAGGTGTCAGTAACCTGCACAGGGCATCACCTGTGCAGCCCCTGTGATCTCCAGGGATCCTGTGTGTCTGCAATGGGATGTCCATCAAAAAATCAGATGAGAATATATAGAAGGATATTCAATGCCTGACTGGGTAGTGTTCCATGGGCCCATTGACAGTACAATTCTCTTGCATGCCTTAATCGTATATCTACTATACCATGTCAAGTCTGGCTGGCTTACGGCAGTACCTCGTGCTGCAAACAAAGCTCTGGCCAAGAAAATCTGCAGATGTGCAGCCTGAAAGAGTGTACAGCAGTGAGTGTGGTGCTGTAGTATTGACTGCAGACCAGGGTGTGGGTTCCTAACGTCTTTCCGTCTTTCTAGTGCGGACTTGGTTCCTGTCTACTCCTTTGGGGAGAATGAAGTATACAAGCAGGTGATCTTTGAGGAGGGTTCCTGGGGAAGATGGGTTCAGAAGAAGTTTCAGAAGCACATTGGCTTTGCTCCTTGCATCTTTCATGGCCGTGGCCTCTTTTCCTCCAACACCTGGGGATTGTTACCTTACTCCAAGCCCATCACTACTGTTGGTAAGGTCTTGGTATAAACATGCTATATGCTTCTTTAGGTAGTAGTATACCTGAGTCTATGCCATACCCCTACTCTAGCTTGGTCTTGGAGTCTTGACTAGAAAACTCTGTTTTCCCTTTTATATAAAACCTTCCTGTACAGCTGAGAATGAGCTAGAAGAGTTTCCAGAGGCTACAAGCCTTCCATCATGCTCTATTGCCAGACAGTTTTGCAAGTGAGCTCTTTTGGGGTAAAAATGCTGTTGCTGCTACCTTCTCTGGTCTTGGATGGCTAGTGTCAGAAGCACACACCCCCCACTCCTAGAACTGGCAGTGTGATGCTGTCTGATAGCTGAATCTTAAAGCCAACCCTAAAATTTCCCATTGAGTCTTCCAACCCAGAGCAGCAAGGCTTTGGGGGAGAGAAAAAAAAGTGCTTTTTTTTTTTTTTTGCTTTTGTGGTGTATATAGGGGAATACACAAGAACTACAGCTTTTAGTCTTGGTTCCTGTTAATTGAGGAGGGATTTATCACTCTGCTGTAAACAGAAGCAAGTGGGACTTCCCAGCCACCTGGCGCAGAAGAGTCTCTGCGCTGCTGGCATTTGTGTAGCTAAAACGGCACGTTTGCCCTTGGTATCACTGCAGGTGCAACAAGGATCCTGGTAGTGGGACAGCTGTGCTTCAGAGCCTAGCAAAATTAGGAGGAATTGGGAAGACCCCTGCTATAATGGCAAGCTGTGCTATGCCAGGGTGGATGTGCTGAACTAGCAAAGCTGTGGCCATAAAAGATAAATCTCCAGGCTGTACAGAGCATTCAACTTAACATGTGGATCTTTTCCTTTTTTTTTTATCAGTTGGGGAGCCCATCACCATCCCCAAAATTGATAATCCATCCCAGAGGGAAGTGGACTTCTACCACAGCATATATGTGGAATCCCTGATCAAACTATTTGACAAGTATAAGAGCAAATTTGGCCTGCCAGAGACTGAAGTCTTGGAAGTCAACTGAAGGGACTGACTTTGCAACACCTCCTTCTCTCAGAATCAACACATCTTCTCCAGGAGTCCAAGCTGTCATCGTGTACTTGAAAGCATGTGTGGGTGTATGTGTCTTTCACAGAAAGTGTTTAAAGTATTGCTAGACCACTTTTTAAAAATAGAAAAGGCTTTATTTTGGATAAATCCCATTACAAACGTCTTTCTATATCCAAAAAAGCACAACTCCCCATTGCTGTGAGGATTTGGATGGGGGAAATGATTGCCTTTGTAATCTGCTATATAATGCTGTTGGATTAGAAGCATTCCTACAGCTACTGTACCCACTAACACAAGCTATTTTGGGAGAGTAGGATCCATCTGGTTTTCAGTCAAAAAAGCAGCAGGTTGAATTGACTGGGACAGCAGTATTACAGGCATGTTGCACGAGAGCCATGTTGAGACATGCTTGCATAGCACAAGGGCATTTCTGCTTTGGAAAAGCCCCTTCTGAAAGCACAAGCAGGCTGCCAAATCCCCTGGTGTGGCACCTCCCGTGTGCAGTCCAGGAAACCAAAGGGTATGAGTCTGGTGGACCTCAATCCATACACCGTGGTGGATACTTCAGTGGCTGTAACTTCACCACTTGTATCTTGAATGTCAGTTTAGAAGCAGGTCTGTCCCAGGTGCTGCTTGCACAGAGGCATGTAGCTGGAAATACGGGACTCCTTCATAGCCACAAAACTCCAAGGACAAGTTCTAGGAGCGGTGGAATGGTGCAATTGTGTGGCCCCAGTGTTGCAGACACTTAGGGTAGCCTGTAGGGGTAAATGCAGTGGGACTATTCATGCAAGTGTTTTGGATCCCAAAAGCATTTGGGGAAAGATAGGAGTAACTTCTGCCCAAAGATGGCTTTTAAATATTCCGTCCAGTGAATGTAAAGGAGTAGCCTTTCCACGTATAGGTTCTAAAGTGAGTGACTTTTTAAAGTGTTTATAAAACGTTTACGTGGATGTTAACACTGCTTGTAGTGAGATTTCTTCAGAGTACAACGTGTTTATGTGTAAACCTGAAACATTGCACTACTTGCATGTCTGACCTGCCTTTTCAACAGTTCAGTTGAGTGTATTTTGAGCTCAGAATGTGCCTTTCTTCCATGCAAGATGATGGTACTTCACATTCCTGGAATCTTGCCTCTAAAGACAAATGTTCATCTGTCATATTTGATAGACTATTGTATTATGGAGTATCAATTTTTGTACAAATTTCTAGAAATAAACTTGGGCAAAAATAGTGGGCTGCTTTGGTCTCTGTTGCAGTGGTATGTGGCTGGGTTCATGTTACAGCAATTGTTCGTGTGATTGCAGCTGTCCCTTGGCTTTTATGGGGAGAAGACGGGTCTGTCCAGAAGCAGACCTGCACTGATCTGCATGGGACACTCAGGATAGGCTAAGCAAATCTTTGTGGTTTAAGGGTGGGTTTTTTGCCTGTGAGTGTATAAGGAGCTAGGGCAGCCTACATCTATGGACTTCTTTTACTAAGCAGATGCAGAAAGTTCATGCCTTATTACTACTTTCAGCAAATTACTTTGCATTTTGTTGCTGCGTAGCACACAGAGCTGGATTGCAGCTGAGAATCATCCTCAGCTGAGAATCTTTCCAGCTCTTGTCAGAGCCACCAGCCTTCTATCACTGGATGTGCAAAGTGCTCCAGAAATAGCACACATTGCTGTAAAGTTCATGTGGGCTCTTTTAGTAACGAGTGAGGGTTTAACCTGTTGTCTGTTGCATTGCGGCTGACCTGTGAGCTATGGAAGTGGTCCATCAGTGCTGGCTGACTTTCACAGGCTGACACTGCTGTTCTTCAAGGTGAGAGCCAATCTTATTCTTTGCCCTTTTCAGGCTTGGCTAATGGAGTTTGAAAGTCTCGTGCTGCAGAAGATAAACCTCGTGTGTTGCTTGCTTCCCCTTTTCCTCACCCCTAGTAAAATTGATTTGCTCCTCTGTTTTTTGCTAGCGAACATTAAGGCTGAGTTTCCAGTGACTTGTCTGGAAATGCACAGCACAAAAAAGCCATGAATGCTCTGCCAAACCCACTTTTGACAGTTTGTGACCAGACAAGTCACTAGAAACCACCCTTGGCACAAATTGGAGGAGGTTTGTTCTTGCAGAGCTTTTTCCAAGCAATGTTTTAAATTAGCAAGTTTTATATCAAAGCACAGCTGCTGCTTGCCAATCCCCCTAAAGCAGAGGAGGGAGGGAGTTATTTCAAATGAGGATCCATTCCTGCAAAGGGCTGTGCTAATGAATATCCTGTAATTGTCCATACTGCAAGGTTGGACCAACTCTGCCCAAAACTCTTGGATGTGCTGGAAGTCCCATTAATTAAGGTCAAACATGAGATTGCCACTGAAGATTGTTCTTTTCTATCTACTTACCACCAGTCTGTAAAAGGAGAGTTTTCCTCTGATCTCATCTTGTGCCCATGTACCAGCCCAGGACATGCTATTCTCACACAGGTTTCAATCACCTTTCTGAGCTGAGCTCATGGACAAATGACTCCTTCCAAGCTGTTTTTTCTGTGGCTCATTTTCCCTTTTCTTGCCAATCTTAGGATTGTAGGGGTAAACCTTAGCTAAAATTCATCTCTGGCTTGTGTTTAATGATTTTGATTGATTTAGCAAAAGACTCACTGGGGCTGTCCTGGTACTGTACGTACCTTCCCCTGTGCCTCCATTTTCCTACTTATGCCCTTGCCTATGTAACATAGAGGCTTCTTGGGAGTGGCTGCCTTTGATGTACACAGCAACCAGAACAGAAGAGATCATATTGTAAAATAACCTAAATGTTAAGAGAAGTTAAAGTTATCGCCCCTGACTCGGTGCCCATGCTACATGTTGCTGGGACAGTGTCAGGACTACCACTATACTCTTGCCTTCTTGCGGTCCAGGAGTCTTCCCTTGGCCATAACAAGAGGTGGGCTCCTGCCAATAATAGACTAGCCCTGATAAAGCTGCTCTTATGCTCTGTTTTGAGAAATGGGCATCTTTGCTTTCCTGTGTCCCTCTCTTGCCTTTAGCTCAGCCACCTCCCCTTCCTCTGCTGTTGTTTAGCTTCATAGTAAGCGCATTTGCACTTCTCCAGTGCGTTAAGACCTCCCTGTCCTCCTAACATTCCTGATTATACCTGTAAGAGTCCTGATAAACCTGTCCCTTCCTCTGCACTGGGCCGTACTGACACCTTTCTGGTGTCAGTCTTGCACAGTTTTATTTGCCCCTGCCTGACATGCCTTTCTTTTCCCTTCTTGCTGGGATTTGGCTCACAAACTTGCATGCTAAAAAGGGAAGAAAAGTAGCTTGGGACATTTCAGCCTGGTTTTGTACCTGTTTGTGCCTCCTTACAGGCTTGAAGAGGAGCCTTTCCACTGTCACCTCTTCTTCCTCATGCTTTTACATAGTTTCTGTCCCATTTGCCTCAAATCAGAGCTCTCCCTCTGGCAAACAGAACTGGGACAAAAGGGTGCATGACTAAGTTTATGGAAAAAGCGTGGCAGTTGGGTGCAGGCTACCTGCAATGATTTATTCCTTCCTCAACTGCCAGCTGTAGGGCATCCTGAGCATGTTACATGGGTTTACTTAGCTGCTTTTTCCCCACCTGTGAAGCAGGGCAATATTTCTATAGCGCCAGCATGTCATGAGGTGGGATGTCACCAGCTTTCTTTGAGACCCTCGTTAACTAAAGCAGTATAAGCAGAATAATGCCATTTGTAGTGCATACACAGTTTTTTTTATTTATTTAGTCTGGAAGCAGAGCGGGGTCTAATGAGGTGGAAAAAAGAAAAAGAGGGGACATGCTGCCCTCATGAGGTGCCTGTCAGTAACTCCATGATAAGGAAAAACCAAAAGCATTTTGGGGAAATGTGGGGTAGCAATACCGAGAAACCACTAACCCAGACTGAAACGGCCTTGTACGAGGAGGACGCACAGAGCAGAAAAGGATATTACCCTCTAGATAAATATTTTGTCAATTTAGCCCAAGCAGCAGTACCACGTGGAATAGCAAATTAATTTCTACAGTGCAATTCCTTCTAAGCTTCATGCTGTAAAATGATCCTTGGGAAAATGGTGCTATTTGGCAGCAGCTCAGTTAAATGAGGTTTTTCCCTCTACAGGAAAATCTGGACCATCACAAAAATGGGCAATTTCCTGCCTACTTCTGCCAGAGGTTCAAGGGATCAACTTTTGCAGCTGAAAGGGCAGGAAGGAAAATGCTGGCGTAGAGCTTTCTCTACTCTGCTTTGTGGTTACCTTTCCTTCTTCTGGGCTGAGGGACTTGGGGATGAGAATGTTTTAACAGGCTGTAAGAGAAGCCTGGTGGGAATCTGAACTTCATCCATGGTCTGATCATTTACTGGTTCCCTGGTTTCTTCCAGGTCTGATCTACCCTTGCTAGCTGATCACACTTTGGGAGTTTTTCCCCAAATAGTTCCTGGCTTTGCTCTGTGCTTTCCGTTGTGCTTTGGTCAAGGTTACACAGTGCAGGATAGCCCTCCCGTCATGTTTGACCGAGCTAAATATTAGCCCCTGTGCCAAGATCTCATATTCCCATTGCGTGGCATCCCCAAACCACTCTGACTGTTGGTTTCTTAATACAAACAGTCCTGTCATAAACTTCTCCAAGTCAGGCATCAGAAAGAACTGGACTGACTTTTATTTCTATTCTCCCACCCTTAGAACATGAGTTTTGGAGAAACTGGCTCAGTTCTCCAAATATTCAGTTCTCGGAGTAGAGTTTGCCACAGACACCAATAGCTGTCATCAAGCTGTTGCCAGTTTTCTCTGCTGTCAGATGAGCTTTTCCACCTCAAGCCCATGATGCCAACAGAGCATGAAGAGGCATCGACCTCCATCCTGACCACAGGTTTATCCCTGACCAAGTGACTGGGCTGCAGAATGTCTTGACAAATGTCTTGTTCAATGAACTAACAGGAGGGTTAGGAAGTAGCTTATAGCTGTCCTGTATGACTGGTTGGAGGTAGTAGATGGCAGATATCCAAATAGGTTGTGTAGCAGCAGCAACCATAGTACCCATCCATACTCCCTCCTCGTCACATCAGAGGGCCTGGATGTCCCTTCCAACAAATTCTTTCTAAATGGATGTACAGGTTTCATTGGTGAAGAGTCAGTCAAAATGTTATGACCTAAAACCAGTATCTAATAAGTCAAAGATCAAGAAAGTCTTGATGGTTTGGTATAACGACACAGTATTGCCTGGGAGGCACTTATAGTCAATGAGAGGGCAAGGGTTTGGTGCAAATGCTGTCCTGTGGAGGCTTCACAGCCAGTAGGCTCCCAGCCAATGTGTATATTGATTTTTTTTTTCTCCTTATGTATGCTTAGCTTTCATACTCATTAACACATCATCCTGCAGAGGCTTTCCATTCAAAGGGGCTCAAAGAGCTCTATAAATATACCACAGAAGGATTTACTTTGCCCATTGGTGAAATGCAACTACTTCTGGGGTGGAAAGCACAACCATTACACATCAGATTAAGTGAGCAAAGCACAATACTACCTCTGCAAGATGAAAAAGCAGATGCAGTGAAGGGAGGGACTTTAAGAAGAATTCAGAGATAAATTTCCTCCAGGGACTTCTGGCAATGTGGTGGAGGATATTGTATGACCATACCTATACCAGAGCTTAGGATTTTTGCGTCTTGCTTGGAAGACAGTCCTTGCAGCAACTTGCAGACCTTGTGCTTATTCAGTGGTGAACCACCAGGCTTTGGCCTTCATATATGGTCCACTGTAATCAGAAAGCCTCTTCTGGTTGATTTACATGGGTTTCCAATGTAGTCTCCGGTGAGAGTGAGTGATGGTAACAACCACTTTCAGGGGGGTGGGTGTGATGGACCCCATGTGCTAAAATGTCACAGAGCTGTTTTGACGTGGTTGGTCCTGTGCAGAGCTAGTGTCTTCTGAACAAGCGAAAGCCGTAACTCATTTAATTTCTCTGACATAAAAGACGCTTTAGTGGCTGATCTGAGTTGGAGATTCACTTTCAGAGCAAAGAAGTTGCTTGTTGTCAGTTCCTTCTCCAGAGCAATCGCTTGTCTTCCTTTGAAGTTAGATACACCAAAACTCTCTACTGAAGAATAATGATCCCAAGGGAAAATAGCATTTGAGCTATTTTTGTGCCATGCACTTAAGCTATTGGAGGCTAACACTTCAACTCAATGTATGATCCTGTAACAGTTTTTCTAATTTCTTTTCCAACTCCTCTAATTTAAAAATAAACCAGCACAGAAGATGTAGGCATGTTGTCATCAGTTCAAGAAACATCATCAACAGCAGACAAACTTGTGTGTTAGAACAGGGAGTTTCAGAGGTAGCCCGCTTTTATCAGCATACCCTTAGGACAGACCCCAGAATGATCAACACTGAGGTACATAAGCTAAGACCTGTAACATTTTTACCTCGTGTAATCCAGTACTCAGTGAATACTGATATGGCTTTGTCCTATAACCAGCTGAAAACTCCGGGAAAAAAAATCTTGGAAAATACTATTCCTTACCCTAAGCTGATAATTCCTCCTTTTTTTTTCTTCCTGCTCTGCCTTTTAGTTTATTGTCTGTGATGTTAAATAAATCGGTTTATCTGCCTCTGTTCACTTATGAAACACATCTGGTAATCACGTATATTTGTACAGCATCTTCCATTCTAGAGCACATTTAATGATTTGGGGGTTTTGTTTTACATATGATCCAAAATAACATTTTTCCAGCTATTGCAAGACCAATTCAGAGGGCAAACCAGCACCTTGCCAAGCCTTGATTAAGCAGGATACAAGCACTCCCTCACTCGTAGCTCATGTGTAGTCCCCACAAAGCCAAAACCTCCTGTGTTCAGTACAGATGTGTCCCTGAGTAAGCACACTGCGGGCTCATGGCTTTAATCCCAAGGGCAATTTCCAGGACACTTTTTAAAACATCCTCATCCCAAACTATCTTGGCCTGCCTCACTTGTGAAACCTGGAAAGATCACAGCATGACTTGCGTGGCAGCAATTCTCTTTTACCACACTCGAAACATAAAGCATCAAGAAATAACTCGTGTTGTTTCCAAACTGAGAAGCTTTTGTGAGGTTCTTTGAACATTTACTGAACTTGTTAAACTTTTTCCTGGTAAAAGTTCTTCTTTATGGCCACAGTGAAGAGGTAATAACATCCTTGTGAAGGCAGGTTTTACAACCCCCTGGCATTTGACCCCCCCTCTAGCTCTTCTAGACAATAAGCTTTTGTTTGGATTTTTCAACAAGCTAATTCAAACAACTTCTAAACTAATTGGCAACCCTCTTGCAGGAGTAAACGTGCTGAAATATCTTTTCCAAAGAAAAAATTTCAGCTTCACATACTCAAGATACACTATAACTGGTGGGTGAGATTCCTGTAGCAAAACTGAGTGCAATAACCCTGAAGTTTGCCAGTATCTTAGATCCATGCATCCATCATTCCCTGAAAACAAGGCAAATAACAACAGGTTTTAAAGGCAGCAGAAAAAAACTTAGGATTGACTATTAAAGAAAAACTTTGTAGGATAGTTAAGAAAATTGGAAGAGATTGACTCCATCACAGGTTGGTGAGAGAAGGTTGGAAAAAAGTGTGTCAGGGCTAATTCAGGTACAACTACTGCTGCATCATTCATCGCTGAACTGACTTGCATCATGGTGTCTTGACCATTTGGTGAACCTCATCCCAAGCCAGCATGACTTGATGAGGCGTTTTTTGCAAACCCTCATCATAAACTTGATCAAAAACCCACCAGAGATGCTCAAAAGTTATCTGCTGACTTCAGTGGATTTGAGATGAGACTATCTTGGTCGGATGACTTCAGTCTACCAACATATTTCTCAAGCTACCCAGAAAAAACAGTGAAACAAACAACACCCTTTTCCCCAAACCACAATGTTTTAGTATATTGAAGGCTTCAAAGAAATAATGCACATGTAGTTTTAAAGCAATATGGTTTAAAGCAATAAATATTTTCCCAGAAATTGGGCTTGGTTTACAGGCTGTTTCTCCATATTGTGCCATTGTGCTGTGAAGACTCTGACAGGGGAAGAGCCTGGGTGCCAAACGCTGAAGTCCACATAGCGAAGACACTCAGTGCTTAAAGAAATTACCAAAATTAGCAATTACTTCTTGTACAACCTAGTCGGTATGGGAATAAAGCTGGGTTTTAAAGGTCAATGTGGGGATCCCCTTGTTCTGAGACAGTGCTGCTGTTCTCCTTCATGACTCTATCATCTCATTTAAAGTATATTTTGTTTCCTTATCTAATTTAAAAATATATTTAGAATATATGCTTGCGCCTGAGAAGGAAGTTTTTCCATGAAAATAATAACTCTTCTAAGCGCCAGGATAATAATAGATATTCTAAGCATCATTTGCACTCTAGAGCACCAGGAATCCCCTTCCATTTCCTCTGTGGAAATTGTCCAATGGTTGAGAGCTGATTTGAAACTGTCCTCTACTGAAAGGGGATCTCCTCTGTGCATATAATGTGACCAGAACAGCTTGATGATGTGTCAAAAATACAGTGAAGTCTCTCTATCTGAGGTAGGGTTTATCTATATTGGGACACTCAGGAAACTTCTGGTAAATTAATGAAATCAATTAAGAAAACCATTTATGCAGCTGACAATGATGGTGAAGTGCAAACAATGGCCAATTTATTTGCAAATTAATAACCCTCCTTGGAGTTTAATGTGGTATAACTTGAGCACGTTTTCAGCATTTTTCTGAACATCTTCACGTAGACCAGTACTTTTATAGCACCAGCTGATATCTTAATGGCTCTTCAGCTGATGCTCACAGACATACATTGCTATTAATTCAAAACCAAGGGCCTTCATAGCAAAAAGATCTGACCTTTATTGTGCTTTTCACTGTGAGCCTGATATATTGCATAGGGATGACTAGAAAGTCTTAGGTAGCTGCAGGTGTCTTACAACAGTTTAAAAGAACCTCTGGGGATAGAGCAAACATATTCGCCTGCAACTAGAAATACAGACACTCAGAAATACCTTGGACATAAAAGGGTCCGGGGTTTAGTGCCCACAGACAGTGTTTCTTATGTCAGTCTCTGTTGCCTGAGCTTGATCTCTCCAAATGCAAAGCTAAACAAATTCATTTAACCCCACATCTGTAGCTGTAAATTGCATTATTTAGTAGGCATTCAGTTGCAAAACTTGAAGCTTTTCCTCTTCTTTATATAGCTCACAAACTTGAAGTATTTTGCTCTGCACTTGGAATCCTTCCATCTATCATGAAGTATATTTACTCATTTGAGTGATTTTGCAATGATCTCATACCCCAGTAAGAAGCATATTTGATCTGATCTGTGGCAGAAGTAGGAATTACCATTAGCCACAAGGTCACTGCTTCCTTTCCCAAAGCTTCTAGCATGCCAAAACTTGCAATAAAGTCCATTAAATAATCTCTGTAATGACCTGCAGGCAGTACATCTCTACCACATGTCATTTGAAAGGACACTAGCCCATGTGTCTCAAATTCAGTGCCACCAAGCAAAAAGAGCACTGATATAGTAGTGCTTCAAGAAATGACACTTAAGTTTTCAAAATGGTATTTCTCACAACTCGTGAGTGGTATTTCATCCAGCTTTCTCTAGAGGGTTTTCAAAAATATGCTTTATTCTGTAAGACTGTTTACCCTATTTTGTTAAGATAGCATTTTGAAATTCTGTTAATAATAATTTAAATTATTTTCTGGCTTTGCTTTCCACAAAAAATGTCTAGAAGAAACTGCTTCTGGCTTTCCATAAGGCCAAAGGGAGGAGCTGCTGCTGTGACTTTAGACCGCATCTGAACACAATACATGCTCAGTAATCAGATGATGTTTTTGAAAACTTTTTTTTCCTGTTTGCCTGTTGTTTTCACTTGAAGAACACTGAAGATCATAGAATCATAGAATCACAGAATGGTTTGAGTTGGAAGGGACCTTAAAGACCATCTCGTTCCAACCCACTGCCCTGGGCAGGGACACCTTCCACCAGACCCGGTTGCTCCAAGCCCCATCCAGCCTGGCCTGGAACACTGCCAGGGATGGGGCAGCCACAGCTTCTCTGGGCAACCTGGGCCAGTGCCTCACCACCCTCACAGTGAAGCAATTCCTCCT
Organism: Elanus axillaris; assembly: GCA_026212715.1. Classification (NCBI taxonomy): domain Eukaryota; kingdom Metazoa; phylum Chordata; class Aves; order Accipitriformes; family Accipitridae; genus Elanus; species Elanus axillaris. Next base: position 24,106,849 of record JANZLQ010000027.1, on the reverse strand, counting down.
TACATCTAACCTAAATCTACCCTCCTTCAGTTTTAAACTGTTACCCCTTGCCCTATCACTACAGGCCCTACTAAAAAGTCCCTCTCCAGCTTTCCTGTAGCCCCCCTTTAGGTACTGGCAGGCTGCTGTAAGGTCTCCCCGGAGCCTTCTCTTCTCCAGGATGAACACCCCCAACTCTCTCAGCCCTTCCTCACAGCAGAGGTTCTCCAGCCCTCTGATCACTTTCGTGTCCCTCCTCCGGCCCCGCTCCGACAGGTCCGTGTCTCTCCTGTGCCGAGGACCCCAGAGCTGGACGCAGAACTGCTGGGGGGTCTCACCCGAGCGAAGCAGAGGGGCAGAATCCCCTCCCTCCACCTGCTGCCCACGCTGCTGGGGATGCAGCCCGGGACACGGTTGGCTTTCTGGGCTGCGAGCGCACATTGATGGGTCATGTTGAGCTTCTTGTCAACCAACACCCCAAAGTCCTTCTCCACAGGGCTGCCCTCAATCCACTCATCACCCAGCCTGTATCCGTGCTTGGAATTTCCACAACCCAGACGCAGGACCTTGCACTTGGCCTTGTTGAACTTCATGAGGTTTGCGCAGGCCCACTCCTCAAGCCTGTCGCTGTCCCTCTGGATGGCATCCTGTCCCTCTAGAGTATTGACCGCACCACTCAGCTTTGGCACATGGGCAGGTCACGGAGGTGGGAGGACTGCGTGCATCTGTGCACTTACTGCAGCCCTGGGAATTTCATCTTTTATGATAATCAGCAGCAAGAACATCCACAGGGACATAATAAAGCTCATGCTGTGATCTTCAAAATGACGCTGACAGATAAGGCCAGTCTTTTAATGTGGTTGAAGAATTCAAATGACAGTTTCCTAGGACGTCAGTAAATTACATAGGGTCCTATGTAATGCCACGTATACAGCTGAGATTGGCAGTTCTGCTCCAGCATTACTGCTCCGAGTGACTGTCCATAAACCAGGGATAAAAGAAGCCACAGTCCTCCCTGGCTGCAGCTTGCAAATACTCTGGTTAAAAAAATCCACCAGTCCTTATTAATTAACTAATTATTTTAAGCCCAAAAGGGGTGATTATTTTGTTCAAATTCAAGCACAATCTGGATTATTACATGACTCTCAGGGTGTTGAATGGTCACTGTGGTGAATTATGGTTCACCATAGACCAAGGCATGGTCTTAACCTCTCAAAGCCTGTGAAAATCAAATGTAAAACTGAAACCTTATCCCTAGAAACTCCTCATTTTATAATGCCTTTGCAAACAGTTCCTTGTTACACTAAGAGAGCAAAAAGCAAAGATAAGTCTGAGGTTGAGAATATGAGGCCAAAGCCTTAGCTAGCATGAGCTGGAAATCTGCAGGCACTTGTCTGGAGCTATATCAGTTCCACTGCTACAAAATCATTAATAAATTAACATGGGATTTGGGGTCATATCTGAATTTTCCTCTGGTGAAAAGTTTGCTTTTTATTCCCTGAATTATGGGTTAGAGCTCTCAGTCTACATTAAGCAGCAAATTCAATGCAATCTCCATATACAGAGCATGCAAGCTGCTATGTTAACTCATTTGACTTTTCTAAACATCAGTATTTTAAGAAAGTTTTGAGATAGTCATCTGCTCCTGTAGAAATGAAGAAAAAGAGGAAAATCCTCCTATGGTAGTGTTGTATGGACTTTAAATTCACCAAATCAGCATCAGTGAGTCACAAAAAAGTCACATCTCATCCGAGGATTAATTTAAAAAAAATAAAATCCTTTGATGTTTTGGGCAAACAAGCAATGGAATATTCAAGCTATTTCCAGAAACCCTTTTTAGTGATTTATCTCAGGAATAATTGCTCTCACAGTTATTCTGAGCTAGAATTAGTTTTGCTCACTGGAGGAAGCATATCCAAAGAGTTTCAGATTCAGAAAGCTTTCCCAAATCTCTTGATGTTGAGATAATTTTTGCCTTTCCAAATGCATTTTTCACACCCTTGAAAAGGAAGTTTCAGTCCTCCAAGGTGAAGATGGAAAGTTCAAAAGGAAGGAGCATATGTATTGTAATGAGCCGGAAACCAGGAGGTGAATCAAACTGATACAACAGGTCCAAAATTACTATGTTTGAACCTCCTGATCTCGACAGTGTGGCTCAGGAGTCTGGATGCTGGAAAACAACACACTTTGCTATTGAAAATACTGAAATAGTAGGGTTTTTTTTCATTAGAAGGAAAAAATGGAGATGCACTGGTTCCCAGAAGCTCTTCCAAAAAAAGGCCACTGTTTTGAAATAATTTCCCTGGTCAGAGACAGCAACATCCAGAACTCAAACACAACTCCAGGCTCACAGTGCCCAAAACTTAAGCCTGAGGTGTCGGATTTATTGGGCACCCGCACCTTGAATCACACAATTTGGTAAAAAGAAGTCCACACTGACATGTCCCTCTGTGGTGAAACGGGGAATTACTGACAGGGAGAGTTTGGCAGCTCCATTTTCCACTGTTCCTAGGGATCACTTTGGGGAAAGGCAGACCCTGGTGAGCAGCTGCAAGGGAGTGTGAGGATGGAACAGGATGACTCCTGCAAGCATGGCCATCGAACTCCAGAAAACTTGACTTTACACTCCAGTTTTCGTTATTCTTCCTCTTTTTTATTTTATTTTTAATGAGTTCACCATTGAATACCCAAGACCAAAATGCATGCTGAAGACAACGCCGGTACAATGCAGGTCAATACAACACGAATACTGTGAAACCATGAGTACTGCAGGTCAACAAAGGCTTGGTGGGCTTCCAGCGGGGAAGGTCTCCATGCTGCAGGAGCTGTGCGAGGCTGAGGACAGTCAGAGAGGGAGGAGAAGAGCAGAGGAGGACATGGCTTTCCAGCACTGCACGCCATGCTCTATCCTTCCAGAGCCGCCCAGCCCGGTGGGAACAGGCATTTCCAGTGCCGCGGCACGTGCCGGCGTACAGGCATTCCCAGTGCTGCTGCCGGCGTGTTTTGGGGACAGGCGTTCCCAGCAGTGGGGAGACGGGTGTTTTGGCACATCCCATGCTGGTCCTTGGTGGTGTGATGGGGACGAGCATCTCCAGCGCGGCTGCCTATGCCGGGCAGGTGCTGCAGGGTGCCGTGGGGACGGGTGGCCTTGGCAGGGCGCAGGGACAGGACTGGTGCTCCCGGTGCTGCGCGGTACGTGGGGATGGTGCCGTCCCCCGGGTGGGGATGGTCCTTCTGGCCGGGATGGATGTCGCCTGGGTGGGATGGAGGTGGTGGATGGCTGTGGTGGGCCTTGGTGTGCGTTGGCATCAGGGTGGGTCTGGTGTGGGGCAGGTGGGATGTGGGATGCATTGGTGTGATGGTGGGTTGGTTGGTTGGGGACAGTTGGCCTGTTATGGAGCGGGCCGGTCTTTTGTGGGGCAGGTTGGTTGGTTGTAGTGGGGCAGGCTGACATGATGTGGGGGGGAAGGTCG
>JANZLQ010000027.1:24081616-24102872 GCA_026212715.1 Elanus axillaris | reverse complement strand
CCCCCACCGCCCGCCCCCCCAGCACTGCGGTAATATGGCTCCGTAGCGAGCGGCCCGGGCCGGTGCTGCTGCCGCCATTAACCCCTGGGTGCCCGGCGGCGGCGGCGGCCCGCGGGGGCTCATGCGCAGGCGCTGCAGCCGTTGCCCGGCCGTTGCCCTGCCGTGAAGATGAGCTCGGCCGCCGGCTCTGCCGCCTTACCGCCGGGCTCCGCCACCCGGGCCTTGCATGTGGAGCTGCCCTCGCAGCAGGTACGGCTGGCCTCGGGGGAGAGGTGGCCCGGAGGCGGCCCTCAGCTGGTGTGTGGGGTGCTCTGAGGTGAAGGGAGGGTTCTCCTTGGGATGTGGGGTTGCTCTGAGGTGTAAAGGGCTCCTCCCTGGGATGTGGGGTGCCCTGAGGTGAAGAGGGGATGCTCCCTGTGGTGTGGGGGTGCCCTGAGGTGAAGGGAGGGTCCTCCTTGGGATGTGGGGTTGCTCTGAGGTGTAGAGAGGTCCTCCCTGTAGTGTGGGTTGCCCTGAGGTGAAGGGGGAGTCCTCCCTGGGGAGAAGGGTGCCCTGAAGTGCAGAAGCGTAGCCCCTGGGTTGTGGGATGCCCTGAAGTGAAGGAGGAGGTAGTTCCTGAGGTGTGTGGGTGCCCTGAGGTGCAGAGGTGCCCTGAGGTGAAAGGGTGGAGAGATACTCCCTGAGGTGTAAGGGGGAGTTACCCCAGGCATGGGGATGGCTGAACCAGAGTCCCTGAGCTTCATGGAAGGAGGGTCCCTGAAGCTGGGGGTTTTGAGCACCGTTCTCTTGGGTTGGTAGCAAGATGAGAGGATGAGGTTCCCTTTGTATGGGAGCAGGGATCTATGCCCCTATCCTGCCAGTAGTGGAGACTTAAGGTGGGGGCTCCCTCTCTGTGAGAGGCTGCTTCTGTGCCCATAGGGGTGCTGGGTGCAACCTAGAGCAGGGAGTTGCAGCATAGATAACACCCAGATAAATTGGCTTTAAGCATGGGTAACTGCTGAGGTCGGAGCAGCTGGGGTGCCCTCTCCTCTCCTGTGGCGTCTCTTAACGGGGTGGGGGGTGAGCATGGATAAAACATACTGTGTGTTCTGAAAAGTGGTGAAATGTTCCCTCCCCATCACATCCTTCCTTCACTAACTCTGTTTTTCCTGTTTGCTGATAGCTGGCTTTTGGTTTACTGGGCAACCGTCCCACGTTTTAATTTTGGAGAGCATTAGGAGCAAGGTTAAGTGAGGAAGTCTAGGCTCTGGATCAGCGTTTAGCAATCCGTATCAAACTGAGTCTGTGCCCTTTCCCCTCTTGCATGCGGTGACTTTTATTGTATGGGAGCTTAAGCAGTAGTGCTGGAGGGGGGAATAATTACTTAGCAAAAGCATGCTTTTCTTTAGAAATACTGTAAGATGTGAGTCTGCGCTTGAAGTTTCGGTTCATTGCCTCGGAGCAGGCGGCATTATTGAGAAGTAGACGCATGATCTGAGTTACTTGAGCTACATGTTACGAGGTGTGAAAATGAAGAGTTACTAGAGAAAAATCAATAGATGTCAACTTTAAATGAATATATAACTGCTTCTCAGATAAACATGATTTACCAGACATCCATTTAGGGGCAAAGGGAGGGAAGGGAGATGGCTCTTGTCCCCTGGAGCTGTGCAAGTATTGACCCTAATTTGAGAGCAAGTACTCAATTCTAAAAAGTGGGCCTGTTTTATGTTAATGAACATAAACGTGAGCTCTTCTTTGGATGAACTTTATAGGGAGCAGTGGATCTTTCAGGAGATCAAGTATGGCCTTCTCCTTGCTGATTTCTTTGTTTTATTCTTTCCCCGGCTTGTGCAAGAACCAGGTGAATGCTGCAGGGAGAAGCCTTAGTTATTAGTCATTGGACTTCATTTGTGAAAGTGAGACCAAAACACAGGCTATTTTCTAGCAGCAGAAACTTGTAGGAGTTTGTAGGAGCAGAAACTGAACCATCAATTATAGGATGTTCCAGTCGAGTAAATATTTAGTTTAAGCCACATAGGATGCTTGTATGGGTGCTGAAGAAATGTTAATTGTAGCCAGTGTAAGGCTGTGACAAAGTCTGAGGTATTGTTTTCCTGTGTGCTCTGCAAATATAGGGACCATGTGCTGAGGTATCTGTATGCTGTGTCAGTGCTTGCAATCAAATCAAGAAGCTCCGAAACTAAACTACAGTCGGTTACGCTGATAACAAATCATCTTCTTTCACTGTATTATCTGAGTGTAAAAGTCTGTTACTGAATTGCAAGATAACTTTCCTTGAAGGGGCTCATCACCCTGGAGATATTTTACTGTAGAATCATGAAAAAGAATGGTAAAGTCATTCCAGTCTATTGTACCACTTCTATAATGCAAAATCTGGCTGATCCGGTGTGGTGCTACATAAGGCGAGGTAATTGTTTGCTACCTACCAGCATAGAAATCAACTTGCTGATTTGTTTTAGTAGGCAATTTTCTCTAGAACAACCAGTGCTGCATCTTTTGACTATAAGGATGAGAGTAAGATGGTCTGAGTCATGGCTATAAATCTCTCTAAAGACCAGATTCTCAAATGTGAACTGAAGGTGAGTGCTTTTAATGACTGAATTGACTTTTTAATGACTGAAGTGTCGAAGGGGTAATTTGGGTTTAGTCTAGATTTAATTATGCCAGTGAAATTCACGTTGGTTAGAAAGCAAAGCTCCTGCTACTGACACATTTGCAGGAGTGAAAAGTCATGTCCAAAACCTTTTGCCAGTGTGACCACACTTGTGTCAGACTGACTAACCTATTCTTTAGCTTGTTGGGTGGTGACAGGATGGCCTGGCCTAAGAATACTTTTTGCTGTTGTATTCTACATTTTAAGTGGGAGAAATAGAGGATATGGCTGTACAGGAATGCATCTGGTTAAGCATAATATTCCAATTTGTATCCCTAAGTAATTGTGCCAGGATGTTTTCTTTTGCTGGAGGAGTGAGTCTAAACAGAAATGTATCATGAAATAATTACACTTTAAAAGCAGAGATTCTTTAGTGTTATCTCTTCCTAGTTGCTCAATGCAAGAAAGCCAGGAGTGTCACGATAACTTACTGATTTCTAAATGCTCAAAACAAACTTCTCGGTCCTGTCATCATAAGCAGCTCAAAGCAATGGGAGATGGGGGAGCCAAACCTTTCAGACTCATATATTCTAGATGGAAGAGGTTGGACAAAAAAAAAAATGCAGTCTTAACAAAGATAGCCAGTCATGCTGCAGTCAAATGATTTGTTGAATGTTACTGTGCTAATTGCTGACGAAAACAGATGTCATGTGTGGTTGTCTAGAGACAGGAAAGCACATCTTTGTGGACTCCAGCACTTCAGACTTTTCCTTCATGCTGAAATTGTTAAGCTTTTACTATCAATTCCAACATTAGAGAGACTGAAGCTTTAATGAACTGTGAGATAGTTTGAAGACCTGCAAGCTTGAACTGCATGTACTGTTGTACAAACAGCTGTATTGATGCACAGTTTGTAGTGAGTGACTGGGGAGATGTAAGGAAGAAAATGAACCTGTACTTTTTTTTAATTTTTTTTTTTAAAACAAATTCTTTCCAGTCAGTCTGTGGTTCAGGCATTCAGTCAGATCCATGTCCGTAGACTGAAGCATCCATATTGACTAGATGGCTAACCAGGGCATGAATAAACTATGGGTATAATTGGTTTTGGTTGGAGCAGAGGAGGATCCCTCAGAAATAATGGCTAGAACCATTTTAGAAAATGACAAAATTGTCCCCTACTACTTTATCACAATAAAGATGACAGAAGAAAAGCGAACAAAACCCAATGTGAATTCCAGTGTAGTAGGTGAGTACCAAGTCCTATGTGTAACAGCTTGGCACTTCTGTGACTTGGCTGATTGTAAAGTATTTCAACAGCTTGTTCCCAAGTAATTTGACTGTACATCAACCGCAAGGAAAACCCTCATCAGCCAGTTGCATCTCTGTCACCAGTACTTGCCAGTTGTAAGCTAAAAAGTTTGATCTGCTTGTGTTGCAGATTTCCACTGGCCTGATGGATGATCAGGTGCAAGAAGCTTTCTTCTGAAGATCGTCTATGGCTTACTTAAAAATTATAGGGGGAAAATAATATGTGACATTCAGACTGTACCTATAATGGGACCACAGATCACCCCCATCTATATCTGCTTTTTTCCCCAGGAAACTGTTCAACTCTTGGACCCATGTTATTGATACCTTGATGTGAGCAATTTTTTTCTCACTGGAGACAGCCTGGGTAATGGGGAGAAAAAAAGCTGGATATTATAGATACTAGGGGATACACTAGAAGCTGTATGTGGAGTTAGGTCTTTTCCATCAGAAACTTTAGTTCCAGTTCAGTGTCAGTCAATCACATTTCAATATGCCCTGTGTAGTGGTACCCAAGGTGGGTTTCCAAGATGAGCTCCTCAAAGACTGGATGTATTGCGTAGGAGGGTGCCTGTGAAAGAGTTAGATATGCTCTGGTGAATATGGATGTGGTGGTAAGAAGGGAAGGGGCAAAGTGTGCCACTGTGCACAGTGGCTGTTCACATAGCTGTGAACAGTGTCAGACCAAAGTCCAGGTGATCTACTACCTTCTACATTTTTCAGTTCATAGACATCTCTTGCAAGATGGTGAAAGTTTCTGTGGAAAGAAGCAGGAGTGGGCTTTTAGCCACAGATGTCAGAAGTAGGTGTTTAGGGCAGAGTGAAACAGAGCAAACAGTTAGTGAAACTTCCCAAGGACCCTCTGTAGCCTCCATTCACTTTCAGACTGGGATTCATAAAGAACCAGCTGGAGTTTGATCGATCTTTAGGAGCCTGAGAGCAATGCTTAGCAAATATGGCTCCTGTGGCTTCCATGCTAGCTTAACTCTGGGAACAGTTTAGTTCACATAGTGTGGATTGAGGTGATAAAGGCAAGAGACCTTGACATGGTTCCGTGATGAGCCACGTGAGGCTTCCTTGCACTCTGAACTTTAGCAAACTGCAGAGCATCACATTTGTTTATACTCGATACTGATACAGACTTGTCAGACTAGGTGCATGTTGGCATTTCCAGTAGCTGGGTAAAAGTATCGTGTGGCCAGGATATGTTTTCTGCCATCCCACCACTGCTCAGACAATGGGTTATCCCCATCCTAAACATGTTTTGAGGGGAACGGTCCTTTGTTTTGAATACTAAATATGAGAAACTTATTTAGGTATTGAAAAACTTTCAGCTAAACAAAGTTCTGGAGCAGACCCCTAAGTGGTAGGAAGGAAATCCCCCCAAATCTACTTTGAACATGAAACCATGCTGTAATTTTTACCTTCCATGAACTGGTTGACAGTAATAGAGGGATTGAATTCAAAGACTGTGAATGTCCTTTTCAGGTTTATACTCTTATTCCATTCCTATGAAGAAATGGGTAGTTGATGATGAGGTCTGAACATCTCATTGATGAGCATAGTTAGTGAAGTTTCTATCCATTCTGTAAAATTTCATATACAAGAAATCATTCAATTGAGCTACATTTAAAGAAATGATATATATACTAAACTTTTAACAGTCTCTGAGCTTTTGGGATTTTGCTAATTGCACGAGCTTAATGTACGTTCTTCAGAAACTTGCATTGCTACCCTGTTTGAACCCGGGATGGAAAGGTATGGAAGTCATGAGTGAAGTGAACTTTAAAGCAAAAGATGTTGTTTTTCTTGTTTTTCTTTTGAAAGTACTTCTGGAAGGAAATTCTCAGGAAAAAAAAAAGAATAAGTACTTCTGGATTGCAGGTACTTCCGCATTCCAATAATAAATAAAACCATTATTTTCAGCAGTTGGAAGTGACAATCTGGTGTAATCCAGTACCTTGGGTATATTTTTAGATTCTTGAGGTGATCCAAGTGAGTAAAAGTAAGGCAGAATGAGAAGAATATGGGTGAATTAGAACAAGGCCAAAATTTCATAGTTACTGTATTTAAAAATGCGTACCACTCATACACAACAACTTGGGTAACATGGCAGAAATGGGTTATTCAAAGTGCACTGGCAAATCACTTTGAGAGATTTTGTATGTGGTAGAAGTGAAGAAAGCTACTGTATGGGCTCAGGGCTGCACATGAACTAGTTTTTTCAAATAAAGCAGTGTGAAAAGAGCATCTTTTTTTGAAATAGTTTTATATAGCTATTGTTATATATACCACTGAGTAATATGAAAACAAAGACTGACTCTTAAATATTGTATTTCCTCTTTCCTACTACATATGCTGGGGGAAGTCAGAATAGCAGATGGAAAGTGTCATATTTGAATATTGCTTTCACTTCTCTTTGACATACACTGTCTTTAAATGCAGAGTGGGGAGGGAAGTGCTACTCCAGTAAAACACCACAATATGAATGGTGATCTAGTGATCTTACACAGTTGTATCCATGTGCAGCTGTATCATTCTCTAGTGTTAGTTGGAGACAATTAGGAGGAAATAGCTGTTAAAGCTACTGTAAAATTGTAATTGCAGCCAAAAAGATTGGCTGTTAATCTGCGGCTAGATTTTTTGCTATCTGCAGCATACTACTTTATTTTTTTTTTTCTAAGGAATGCAAGTGTGTTTTGCAGACTGAATGGTCTGGCGATAAGTTAAAGAGAGACTATTCTGTCAGAAAGCTGTAGTGAATCAGTTTTGATGCTTTATTTAGGAGATTTGTGGGGGGTTAGGGAATATTCTTACTTGAGTGAAGGAAAGGTCTTGGTAGCTGGTAACTTAAGACTCATTCATTATTTATGAAGAAGCTTACTGGCTTGCCCTTGGTTTGTCATCCACTAACATGATAAACATTAATATGCTTCAGGTTACTAATCAGTGATGCTGTTTGCTTGTGCAACTTGCTGCACACTTAAAATCAAGTGGTTCTTTAAGGTCAAAAGTGCTTTTGCTTTAGTTTTGTGGACGCTTTATTCCATAAGACCCTGGTTACTTTTTGTGTCTTTCCTTCCGAGCATCATCTTGTTTTCCATTGCTTAATTGGTATTCCCAGGTCATTCCCACCACTAATATGGTCTAATGCTCTCTTGCCCAAGGTAGTATTAAGAAACTTAAGGGACTTCTCTGAACTGCTACAGTGCATTATTAATGAGGGGGGACGTTGCACCCCAGTGTTCGCTTTTCTACCCCATGGCATAGTTCCCATGTTGTGTTAAAGAAGCAGTTACAGTTTTGGTCTTTCATCTTGCAAGTGAGTAAATATTTATTTAGGCAAACTCAGAGGAAAACATCAATAAGCAAAGATGGTATTTCTAGCTGCTGCTGCTTCTTAAAGGTCTTGGTTAAAGATGAAAAGACTGTATATCTAATTCCTTGTTATTTGTATCTTATGTAAACACCTGGCAAGAGGAGCTTTGGCTGGCTGGTGGTCGGTGTTTGTAAGATATTTTTTTCTTAACCCCAGTTTAGAGCAATTTTTTAGGGTGTGCTGACAGTTTTTATTCTTCAGGGTTGTGGTATTTGCCAGCTTGCTTGGTCTGTTGCTCTTGATGTTGTAGTGACCATAACCAAACACAGCTGTTGAAACGATACACAGAAAGAAGTTGATTTGCCTAAGTCCCTGCATGGGCTTACGATTTTGCTTTTGAACCCTTTCTGCTAACATTATATTTAAGTAAATTCTATGTTTTGAGTCTTGTTTTGTCACGCCTAACCAGCTATCCTGTTTGCATCATAAGACTGAATACCCATGTCTTCTGTACCTGTCCTACCTTCTAGTTTAAATAACAGGTCATTCAGTCTTTCTGCAGAGATGAACACAAATTTTGAATATTGAAAGAAGGATGAGGATGCAGAAAATTAGTGAAGCATGTGAGCACTGTGGGCTTGCACAGAATGTCAGTTTTGGTCTTGGTTGTCTCACTGGTTCTGAGCTCTAAAAAAGCAGTGTAGATTTTCTACATGTGATTATGGTGTACAAAGAGAAAATTTTTTGCTCCTGCTGAACAGTTACCAGCTGTTTACGTTACTGCTCTGAGGTAGAACTTGAGTTCTGACTTGTTCCCTAATATAAATTCAGTTATTTAGTGAGGAAAGAGTTCAGTGGGCTAACTATTAAGAGAGGGTGCAAGGGAGGATAGACTAAAGGACTTGGCTATCTACTACTGTTAAATGTAGCCATATTTTTTTTCATTTATTATGTAATTAGCTATTTTATTACTGTCTGAGACTACTGTTGCTGTTTTAATTAACATTAAAGGAGCAGGTTGTGCCATGGACTGATGTATTTTGTCAGATACAACATTCACTTCACACGTTGCATTCTTTAACTCCTAGTTGAGCTAAGGAAGGGCTGTTTTGCATTCAAGTAGCTGGAGAATAATTATACTTCTGCGTGGGCCATGTCAAGTATAGAGATGTTCCTACTCTTCCTCTTTCACTTTCTCCCTCTGAATTAGGGAAGACTTGATGCCTTTTGGACGTCTTTCATGTGCTGACTCTGTTGAAACTCTCATTGCAGTACAGAAACAGAAGTAGTTGTGGCACAGTGTGGATCATTAGAAACCTTCCTGAGCTCTGATGTGTTCAAGTGAAAGCTTCATAGGTGTTTTCTGTCTCATATGAGCCTTTCAAAAGCCTTTCAGATGCCCCTAAGTGTAAAGGAAAGCCAGTACCTTGATTTAAGGAACTGTAAACTAAAATCCACAACTGCGCATCTGTGAAAACTTTGAGCCTGTGTTGGTGAAGGTAGTTTTGACCTTTCTTGTGGTCATTTAGTCTGGGAAAATCACACTGCACAGATTCAATGTGTCTCACTCCTTGCATCAAATCTTTAGGAATGTGAGGGAGGAAAGCTTTGTATGTGTGTATTCCGCATCTTCACAGGAAAAAATGCAGTTACATTCCTACTGTGCATCTTTGAATTGTTGTTGGCCTCAGGTATGATTCATAGCAGGCATAGCTCTTGAAAGACTGTTGCCAGAAAGTATCTAAGTCCTAGAAAGAGAAATTAGTTACTGAACTGCTGTTGAATGCTATTACTTGACATGAGGAAATTGAGATATGAAGGGGGTGCAGTTATAATTAGATTTGCAAGCAATTCATTGAACTAATGATGATTGTGTAGCTCTGAGGGCCTTGCTTTCTTCAAGTGTGTGCTGAAAGCACATTAAAATAGAATTCCAAAAATTCCTTATGGTGTGTCCTACAAGACTGCATATCAAATGCTTCTGCTTTGTTTCTGAAGTAGATCTGAAATCATGTGTGAACTGTGGAAAACTGTTTAATTACAAAACTTCTAAATAAATCTTCCTCGCAGATGTGTAAATTGGAGTACAAGCATTTTCTTGTCCTTCCTGTGGATTTAAGTAAGAACACATCTGAATAGTATCTAAACTTCCCACTGTATGTTCCTTTGCTATTTGAGGCTTTGTGTACTGCAGCAGACTTGACCCACACCTTCTATGGGGTACCTTTTTTTCTTTTTGTAGTAGAGTGTATCAAATTGGAAAACCAACCAGCTTGACAATTTATGAAAATTCAATTAAGTATGAATTCTTTTCTACCATTTGACTTCCAAGAACTCAGATCGCATGATTGCTAGGTAATAGTCAGACTGGTACGGACAGATGGAAGCAAGTAGTGAAAATCTGAGGACGTAGGAAGTTCAGATAATAAGGTGTTGAGCAGTGCTGTGCTAATAAATAATCCTCATGTTGGCTAAATACAGTTCGTATTTAGAATTTTTTTAATAGAGCTATAGCTTTTATGCTTTTTAAGAAAAGGGCGGAAAAAACCTAAGCAAAAACCCCAAACAACCTGACTGCTGTGAGCTACAAAGCACACAGAACCTCGTGTTTTTCTGTGACTTATGACAAGTATTCAGAGACCCACATAGCTGATCATGCAAGCTCAGTTCTGTTAAGTTCAAAACAACTAGAATTGCTGTAGTAACATTTGTGTTGTGAACTAATCTTTGAAGCCTACTTTAATGCTAAAATAGTTGGAGGGATTTTGCTTAAATTCTTCCAGAGCTACTGTGGGTCATAACGCAAGCAAGCTAGGAAACTCATGTGAAAGCCAGGTAAAACCAGAATATGTACCAGCTTGTACAGAGGTCAGAGCTGATTCTGACCTGGAAAGAATTTATGGAATATTCTCCCTTGAAACAATTGGGAGCAGGGCAGCAGTCTGAAATCAGAGATGGTGTCCAGATATGAAGACTATGTCTTGGTGTTTATGTTAAAAACTATCTGATAGGTAGGATGCCTCATTAAAGGCTAAGTAAGTAAGGAGAATTGGTGCTGAAATTGTAGCCAGTGTTGATAGTCCTGTACAGCATGTCTTCTGGAGAAAAAATGATTGCTTTTCAGGTAATCTGGCCTCTGTGAGAACCCTGAGTGGTGATTTGCTTTTGGCAGCTTTGGGCTTTAAGTAATTTCTGTAAATTTTGACTTTGCTTGTACAAGATGGTTTCCCAGCCTTCTTACACTGGTTTTACCCTTGTATTTATACTTCAGGCAAAAGTAAGCTGTTCTCCCAGCCCACCCTGCCCTTTACTTGTTCTTTGTTGAGTCAGAACTGCTCTCTTGAACTTGTATAGTGTTTTGCACTTTACATTGATTATATGGGATGTCACAAGGAATGCAGGGGTTGTGGAAGAAAAAGCCTTTTTCCAATCCAGCCATAGATCTATAAAAATTTCTTCGTGGCGAATTGAATTTAAACTTCATTCTGGAAAACGTATTCAGATTTACTAAGTTCTTTAAAAATTAAACTATTCCAACAGAACTTCTGAAACTTGCTCGTGGACACGGGTGCAGGTGGCCCACTGTCATTCTTTTATTAGCATCTGGAAGAGTTTTCTGCCTAGCTTTCCTTTCACGGGGGGGCTATTTGACAGCATGTTGGATGGCTGTTGCTGGAAGAAACTAAAATGCCTGCCTTGCTTAAGTTTAATGCTCCTTTGACACCTTTGCAAATTCATTTAACGTATCAAAGTGTTAGTGTTTCTGCTGGGAGCAAGGATTCAGGAATAGTTTTGGTGAAAGAGCCCGTGCTAAAGAGGGCAGAGCATACAACTGGGAGAGAGGGTGGGAGGAGGCAGATTTGGGACAAAAAGAAGACAGACCTCCCCTTTTTCCCAGCAGTGAGCCATTGGATCATCTCAGCTGCTAATAAAATGATAGGCTCCATGTGATAAAGAATGGACATAGCTGTTACCTGTTTTAATGACCCGAGCTTCACAATTCATACTTGGAGCCTGAGCTAGTAAGTGTGATCAGTGGCTAAGATAGAAAAATGGTGTTTGGCTATGTTCTCATCCAGCTTGCATATACTTACACTGTTTTTTTTCCCAGGGTCATCAGATTCTTGTAAAAGAATAATCAAGTGGTTAAGATGGAAGAGGAGTCAGAACTCTCCGTGCTTGTTTTTGCTACCCATTATGTGACCTTGAACAAATAATTATGAAATTCCATGAATACTTTAGGCTGTTGTAGGTAGTCACTGTTCTTGTGGTTCCATGAACAGTCTGGACCTTATGTTAACAACAGTGTACTTTTCCTTCTTGTTTTGAATTAATTCCCTTTCCTTCCCTTCCTTCCTACCCTGCATCTCTGCAGTGATTTTTATTAACGGTACCAGATTGTTAGACTTAACCTAAGAAAAAACCCAAGTGAATAGCTTTGTCACTTCAGTTTCTTAGGCCCAGAGGGAAGCAGAGCATTGTGTCTGGATCAGTTTAAGCCATCAAGAAACTGCAGTGTTAAAAAAACTCTCTGCTGCCTTCTACTCCTGCCTGCTCTGCCCTGCTTTTGTGGTGGGCACATCTGTGTAGCTGTAGTGAGCTGAATTGGAGGAACGTACACTTAAAATTAACCTCTTTTTTCGTCAGCTGTAGCTTGAATAAATTCTCTGACCCTCACCATGACTGAGACTGCACAAACGCACAAGAAAACATGGTGTGGGATGGGAACAAGTGTCTAGATGCAGATGTTTAGGCAGAGGTAGTGAAAGATGATGGTATGTGTATTAGTGTTGAGGGAACTAAAGCATGAAGGGACCGGGCAGTTTCAGTCCTTAAAATCTCAGAAGACTTGATAGACTGTAGAGTTCTGGGATAATCTGATGAAAAAGCAAAGTATTAACAAGGTTGTTGATCAAAATACTTTATTCTGTAGCAGTCTGACTTTGTTTATGGCCTGCGGTAAATCTGGAGAGGTTCCCAGAAAGTCATTGAATGGGAACACTAGGTACATTAAACAACTGATAATAGTTCTTCAGAATGATCAAAACTGAGTGCTTTTCTTAAATAACAAAAAGGATCCCTGACTTTTAAGAGAAGCTGGTCGTTGCTGAGTGTGAATGGTCATGCTGCTGTTGAATTGTGGGAAGCCAGTTTTGTGGCTCTGCAGGCATGAGGGCTAAAACCTGATGGTAGGCTCTGCTCTTCTGATCTCTTCTAAAGCTTTCCTGATCAGCCTTTCTTTGGGATAGCTAGCTGTATGCTTACAGCCTGTGATATCTTTTCCTCCAGCAGCGTTTTTCAAAGACAAGCTACTACTCAGGATTTCTTCTAAGGGAAAATTAGTGGATCTTTTCTCCTGGCTTGTAGTAATTTCTTTTCCAAGTAGAAGGAAGCACTGATTTCTTTTATGTAGGTCAATGTAGAGTTACTATATAGCAGTTGCTTTTACTCAGTTGCAACTTAGACTAGCAATTAAATCAAATGATAACAAGGCCTACCATGTAATTTCACTGCTCCATTGACTTTCTTGGGAACTGCAAAGGACTAGGGCAATTGTGGTAATCAGAATAACTTCTGTGTCACAACCCCCCCAGAATGAGCTGTTAAACCTGCTCTACTACTCTGCTGAGCAGTGATCCAGATAGGCCGTCATTCAGGCTGCTTGCACTAAATTCAGAGCTGTTGGGAAAATTCAATATCCTTTTTAATGGTACCAGTTCTGCTTGTCAGACCTTACCTAAATCAGTGCTCTGCTGAAAAAGAACTTTTTTTTGCAGTAGGATATCTTATTAAGATGCCTGTTGTGTCTGAGATCTTCAGTACTGTGTTACTGATGGACTGTCAACTGTTTGAGGAGATAGCGGTGAAAATTATCTATACTCATCTGCATATTTTGCTTATCTTTTTTAATGAAAGAAGATCCTCCACAACAGCTTGCAAACACAGCTGGTCTTTCTTATGTGACTCATGAGGCTACCAAAGCACTTACCTTGTGTTTTAGCACTTGCATTTTAATTTTTAAACTAGGCTTTTTGGAATGGCTGCTCTGTTTGCAGAACATCTTATCTGGGGGGGATCCTTCCTTGTGATGAAGATTTCTTGATACTTTTATAAAAAGATCAAATAGCTAGAACTCGTCTCTTACGAGAAGTAACCACTCTTTCCCCCTTCATCTACAAAAAAAAGGAAATGAAAGAACTCTGGATTATTTGCAGCTACTGTATTCAATGTAAAGTGTAATGGGTCACTTCTCTATAAAGAGTTGCTTTTGCAGTCTGAAATGCACTGATGCCTCATTGTGAACTGCTTTTCACTTGGCTTGTAGAAGTGCCAGGCTGTATGTAGCTCCACACATATTTTAAGCTGGCGGTTCCATTTAAGCGGCCCTGTCTGCCTTTGGCTGCTTCTTGCTGCGCCGTCCCTTCTTTTTCAGGACAGCTGCTTGTACAGCCACATTGTGAACCCTATTGAGGAACTGATCTGGTGAAACTAACCCAGCGAAAGAGAGAGGTGGTTAGTTTTCATCCAGATTGGTTCCCCAGGGTGATTCACTGAGCAGCTGCACAAGTGCTTATTTATGGTGGTACAAATGAGGAGGGTGATGCAGAACTGCGAATAAGCAGTGGAGTTGGCAGCAGGGCGATTTGGCTGATGCCAGTTGATAGCTGAACTACAACACAGTGGGTTTTTTGTTTTGTGTATTCAAATATCTTGAGAAAAAAATGATATTAAACACATAGGAGGCAACACTTAATAGAGATTTGAAAATTCCCTTGAATTAATATTGTCACAGGACAGCTACAAGCCCTTGATGAGGAATTTTAGAGCCCTTTTCAACTGTCTTTTGGATATGTCTTCATAGCTGATGGTCTCCTGGCTATAGCTAATTAGCTTTGGTCAGGAGAGGTTAATTAACTCTGAATGCTGCTTCTAGAGTTCTGAGGAAATCTGAGTAATGCAATATAATATCAGCAACAATGTAGTGGGCAAACTGGAAGGTCTATTTTCAGGATCCAAGTTCCTCTGTCATCATGACCTCATACTAAAGAATGTGAACAAGAAAATTGTCCATGTAATTGGAAACTTCTTCCCTATCAGCGAGGTTAAATGGACAAGTAATGGGACAGGAGGGAGCAGGAGAGTGATGACTAAGTTTGTGATTTAAATAGACATCCATTACCTGTTGCATGCTGAGTCCTGAACTGTGTTGTGGTCTTGCAGTCCCAGATTTAATGTTCCTCTTCCAACTGGTTTGGGAGAAGTGAGACTTGGGATAAATTCCAGACTAAGGGTGCACAGAAGTCACAAACCATGGAGATAAGGACTTTGCTCTTGTCCAGAGATGCAGCTGTAGGTTATGACACTCCACAGCTTTTTCCAAACCTCATTGCAAATAGTGAAAGACGAGAAACTTGTTTGGCTTTGCTTGAGGGCTACTTCATTGTAACATACTACTTTAAACCAGTCACACAGTTAGTTTGCAATCCTAAAAAGACCTGGAGAAAGTTACCCCCTTAGCTAGACACTATGTGGGCTATTCTTCTTAGGTTTTAAGGGATTTAAAAGAATATATAAAAAATGAAGGGGGAGATGAACATGGGAGATGACTGATTTGTATGCTACTGAAATTAATTAAAGGATAGAAATGGCACATAAAATCCATGAATCATTTTTGTAGGGAGTGCAATGTATGTTCAAAGCTATTTCCTGAGGAGTGTTTAAGTTCCTTATAAAAATGGCTAGCAAAGCTACACAGCTTTAAGGATAGATTTGAAATAATGTACAAGGTCCATATAGTTCTTTTTAAGTGAGACAATCTTTCTGTTGACATTCCTGAATCCAATTTCAAACAAAATAAGACCATGTGGTTCTGCAATTAAGCAGCTTAGAAGGTTGGGTATTTGTTTTGTGGGGGGGGGTTTGGTTTTTTTTTTTTAATTTTTATTGCATATATATAGTAGAGGTATCTGAGCATCCCATCTCATGCTCTGTTTTTAGTGTAACTCATAAATAGACTTTGCAGGAGTGACTCCACCAGTGGTTTTTGAGTCTGTCACGTGAACAGAAATTTAATATTCCTCTTATATATTTCCAGGAAGGAAAACTAATATATCATTTAAGTGATATCAAGTGTCACACTGTGATTCCAAAACAAATGATGGCCTTTCAACTCTTCTTAAAAGCCTTTTAGGACAAGCTGCAAACAGAGTAATTGTCTTTTGGTTTCAAAAGCATTTTGAATCTGCTTTTGGTCAAAGTGAGCGTGTTTCTTTTAAGGTGGATCCAGACTTAAAAATTAACAAGGTTTTGGGAAAAAGTCGGATGCTGTAAAATGAACTCTGTGGTAAAAGGATGCACCGAGCCAGTTGTTTGAGGCTTGTAGGTGGTTTGTGGTGATCCAAAAAGGATACGGAGCCATTTGTCAACACCCCCATGGTGGATGGGTGAGACACTGGTAGGTTGAGAGATTGATTGAGAGAATATGATACTGAAGGATTTGGTGAGAGCTTTATATATTTGAAGTGGCAGTTTGCCAAGTGCCAAGTTCATGGTAGTCTGTTTTAAGCATGCATGGGTTTTCAAATTAAAATAAGAACCATAGCTAAGCAATGATTTAAGACTGGACAGTCCTACAAAATTGCTTTGTTAACTACTTGAATTTAACAATAAGCTAATAATGTTAAGTATTTGCCAAAGATGAAGGGCTTAGTATGCTTTGAAGCTGAGGATTTTAGCCACAGCTATTAAAGCTGTTTGGCACTTAGAGGAGGGGGGAGAGAGAGGGATTTATTCATTCTGATGATTTGTGTTCGAGTATTGTAGCAAGCTAACATAGTGTTGGAGTTGGATGAAATCACTTAAACTAAAGATTTTAGTAACATATTCGGGTATATTTAATCGAAGAGAAAAGGACTCTGTTAACCAAACAGATGGTAGATGACAGACATCAGAAATTTGACTGTGCCCTTAATTTTCCCTGAAAATCTGGATATGCTTTTCTGATGTACTTTACTTTTATTTATTGATGTTGTTACAGCAGTTTCCAGGATTACTGTGAATTCAGGAAGTTTTGTTCAGCTAGTTATGTATGGCTCTGGGTTAGGTGGTGGTTTAATTTGGAGCTCTTGGTCCACTAGTGCTTGTTGAAAATAGCTTTGACTAGAAAGTGTTGTGATGCGGAACACCTGGGTGATACAGCTGCTGTTTGATGCTAATAGTGTCACATATTTGCTTGAAACTCCTCAAATAGTTGAGGTGATTTAAATATGTAGAATAAAAATTACGTATAGGACATGAGTGAGAATAGCTTGTCTTGTATATCAGTGTTGCTTAATCTGAGCTCATAGGTGCTAGCTGTTGCTTGTCCAGTCAGTGGCTTTGCTGAATGCTTATTGTTTACACTAGCTTTCTGCCAAAGAAAATTGAGTGTTTGGTGGGATTTTTTTGACAATGGTGCTTTGGAAATCATTAAAATGCTTTATTAAAAAAAAGGTTCCATTTCAATTTAAGGAAGTTCTTTAACTATTTACATGTTTTTCTTATTTTTAGCGCCGGCTTCGTCATCTTCGGAATATCGCTGCACGTAACATTATCAATAAGAATGGTTATCGCCTCTTGGATACATACTTCACTCTTCACTTATGTGATAACACCAAGATATACAAAGGTACACCAACCAGGCTTGCTATCAACTGTTTTACTACTTAATCTTTGAATTTTTATGCTAAGAATTCTTTGTCCTATTTTTTTTTCCTTGACAACCTGCTGTCATTGCATCATGTATACTAACAGTGGAAAAGACCTCTTTAGTTTTTGAACTTCATGAAAGCTTTCAGTGTTAGCAGCCAAGGAAGCAAAACAGATGACAGATTTGGTAGAATCTCTTAAATCAGCCTACTTTTGTTGTTGCTCTCCTCTCCCCCCACCAACAACTTAAGAAGCTTGGCAACTTCAAGAGCACAGAACAGTTAAAGCTTTTGGAGCCTTAGTTGCTTTGTGTGGGGGAGAGCATTCCACTCTGTGCGTACCAGTTATTTTAGGGGGCATAAACCAGCACTTACTATTATTGAAGCTTTCCAAAAATGGAATTGTCAGCCAACGACACAAAGCATCCAGGCATCTGTTCTGCTTTTGATAACTATGTTTGAGTGCCAGGTCTCATTTCTCTTTTAATGCTTTGCTTTCCACTACAACATATAGTTCTTCGTTGTGGAGAGATATTATTATTAATAGATTTTTATGCCCCTTTTGATGTGGTCGACAGGGAGCTTTGTAGGTAAATTTTGTTTTTTTCACCTAATTTTTATTTTCAGCTAGTGTAGTTGAACCTTGCTTTTTTCCCAAGGTTATGTGTTGGAGGGATAAGAGTACATAACTTGAGCTTGCTACCTGGATTTTCTTGTAGTGGTTTGTTGAATTTCTAACTGATCACTATTTATACAGTATTTGGTATAAGGAACTGTTCTGCACTCCATCAAAGCTTTATCCTTGTACTCCAGTGAACTGAAGGATTTTGTACAAAATCTGTATTCCAGCCTCCAGAGCTGTTTACCTAAAAGCTTTAAGCTCTTATTTTGGCTGGGAAAGCCAGGGTCCGTGTGTCAGCACTTGCTTATTTCCATTCAAATACAGGGTTCTTGGCACTTCTTTGAGGTAATTTGGCTGTTCACTTTATAAGCATCTGGAACAGGTCACCCTTGCTCTTCAGGAAAGCAGTGCAATTAGTTTATCCATGCAGCACTCCTCCAGGAAGACGTTGTATGACAAACTAGTCGCTTTGTGAATGTCATCCAAATATTGTAAAGTACTGAGGCGTGTTCTTTCCCCAGAAACCGAAGCCTCAGTAAATCTCGAGGATTATCTTGGGTATAAAGGTGAAATGCTAAATTTAAATAATGACTTCTAATAATTAAGTGTGAATGAGTACTTTTAGTCAAAAGCATGACTGCATTTTAAAGTCTTTCTCATGAATCTGTTACTAATAAACTAGACCCACTAGCATTTGTCTTTCATGACTGTTACTTATTTTAGCCTTTTCTATTTCAAATACTAAGATTTGTATCAGTGTTTAATCTAAAGGTGTGTTTTTACTCATTTTTCTTTAGAATTTTATAAGAGTGAGGTGATCAAGAATTCTCTGGTAAGTTATTTCAATACGGAAAAAACTTTCTTTTAAAAATTGTGTCTTTACTGCAGTATATTGATTTCTCTGCTGAATACCATAAGTGTTAAATGCTTATTTCCACTCTTCAGTTCTGCTAGGGGCATCACGTTCTTCTCTTTCTCAGCTTCTTTTCACAAGGGCTGGAATAGCAAGTTACTGAATAGTAAAAATGCATGTTCATTTTAACAACTGTGGAGCAATGATCTGTTGATGCTCCTGCAGGTAGAACTAAACACTCCAAGGGTAGGGCATTTTCATATGAAAACTGTTCAGTGCTCAGTTTAAGCTTTACAGTATATATCCATTTTAAATATTGAGAACACCAAATAGCCAAAATAATGTTAGATGGATTTTTACTGGTTTAGCTTCTTTCAGCATCTAAGAATTGTATGCATCATAACTCAGGTTTGTTTACAGTTTGTTTTTTTTTTTTCTGTTCTAGCTGATGTTGGCAACAGAAATAGCTGCTTTTATTTAAATGTCTGCAAATTGCTTATTCATGGAGCACCTGTATATTACTTTGCTGGGTGTACAGATTCATTAGAAGTTTATGCTTTGCAGTTTGGCAACTTTGGTGTAGAAGTAGAGGTTCTGCTTGTAACACCCCAATTAAAGGGAGAGTCAAAACAGTGTTGCAGAATATACCAGTGATGTCTTTGAACATCTTTTTGTTGTATAGGTGAACAGTGAGGAACATGCACCTGCATATATAAACTTGTATATTCTTTGAAGAGCTAATAGCTTTAAGGGACTGAAGTTTGAAAATGTCTTAGAGTTTTTAAATTTTCCAGTTCAGATCAGTGAACAGACCAAAACTGAACTGTTTTTACAACTGAGAAGGGGTAGGTCTCTTGGAGGGAGTATGGTGTTCAAGTGTTGGGTAAGGAAGTTTGAAAACCTGCTAAATAGACATTTTTAATGTCTGCATTAAGAAAGGTAAAACTGCACCATTGATGGCACGCTGGGCTGTAAATGCTTGAAAACCTGCTGAATGGAGGAAAAGCTGCCTATACCTTCAAGGCTGTTAAATTGTCCAAGAGACATCTTCCTTGAGACTTTAGGATTATGAGTTCTGCCTATTCTAAATCAGGAAAAGGAATAACAAAAGGTAATCTAACTAAAGGGAACATGAGATGGAATGACAAAAATCTAAATAGAAGATGTCTTGAGCAAATTCTGTACATCATCTATGGATATTTTAATGGCCTGTTATTCTTGGGCATGAATAGCTACCAAATATCCCTTCTCCTTAGGAAAACTTGATTAATGCATTCCTTCTGTGATACTGGGTAAGTTAGTGACAACATCTGAGGGTTGCCATCAGCATCAGTCAAGGAGAAGAATGTGAACAAACCTGTCAATAAATTATGCAACCTTAATTATTGGGGAATAGATAGGTGTTTCAAATTTAACTTGTGCAATGTAAGCCATACTCTGGTTTTCAGAAGCTGAATTGTAACTTGGAAAGTTACTTCCACTATAAAGTTCCTGATGTGGCTAAACTGAAGTATTAAATTCTGAAGTAAATTCTTCTACATCTTGTAATGGGAGGAAGCAGAGCCTGCTCTGAGTTTCTGAAGTACTTTACAGCATGTAGCTTTTAACCCAGGAATTCTCTCTAGAAAACAGAATAAGGAAGCAGCAGAGCCTGTTGGCTTCAACTCTTGTAAACCTTGAAATGGCTGGTGTTCATTTTTCTTAAGGTCTTTTTAATCTTTGACATGAACTTGCTACTTTCCGAATTGTCAATTTTAGGGCTACTTTCCGAATTGTCAATTTTAGGGCTACTTTCCGAATTGTCAATTTTAGGGCTACTTTCGGCTTCTTTGAGTTGTTTTTATCCCTCTTTGAATATCTACAGAATCCAACATGGAGGAGTCTGGACTTTGGAATAATGCCTGATCGTCTTGATACCTCTGTCTCTTGTTTTGTTGTGAGGATCTGGGGAGGCAAGAAGGAGCACTTTCAGCTTTTGATTGAATGGAAGGTCAATCTAGATGGGTTAAAGTACTTGGGCCAGCAGGTAATGTGAAAACAGTTTGTCTCAACTTTTTACATAAGGAAACAAACACCTGAATGAACAAATAGATAAAACACTAAGAAAGGAAATAAATGCATTTGAAGGGTGTATTTTAAAGTTTGATTGCAGAGATTTATGTTAGCGTACCTCAGAGCTCTAAATCTTCACTAGTTGAATATTTTAAGTTATTGTTGTTGACTGAGCCTCTCAAATGATACTGCTGGTATGTGGTGCTTTAAATTGTAATGCCTCAATTTGAGGAAATAGCTATATGATTGTACATATAGTTAAATGAACATAGATCATACTGTTTGTGTGTATTACAGTTATAATCCATTCTCATGGTAGTGACATTCCATCAAAGATCTCCAGTCCAAGCAGGTTACTGCATAAGATCTGTTTTAATGCTGCTATTTGTCTCTTACTAGTAGCCTTTTGAAAGAGGTGAAAGTGAGGTGTTTTCTTTATCGTGGAGCTTGTAGTAAAAGTGGCTCCAAACGAAACTCATATCACATAAATAATAAAAACCAAAAAATAGGGTGCCTTTTGAATCCAGTATATTGTCCTAATTCCAATGGGTACTTTTTGGTTGATTAATTGATGGGATCTATTTAGAATAGATCATAGTTTATTTCTCACTTTAAGTGATTTTTTTTTTTAATTTTTTTTATTTTTTTAAATTGGGGTGTCTCAAAGCCTGGGAAGAAAGCTTTATAGGGAATGATTGCTCTAGCTTCACATGGTGCACTGATCCTGGCCAGCACCCTGTGCACTGGTGGGCTGGGAGAGAGTCAGAGGAGCAAAAGTGAAGAAAAAACTTGTGGGTTGAGATAAAGACAGTTTAATAAT